>WSXT02063758.1:0-26940 GCA_011762715.2 Neuroterus valhalla
GTGGACATTTGACAAAAACGGAGGGGGTCAAATTTTACACAAATCTAATACCTTCTCTGATGAGAATGTAAAAATCCCGAAAATCTCGATTTTTCGAATACTGTGTATCAATTGAGTGAACAACAACTTTATTTTCAAAAAATGACAAATTTCGAAAAGAAAAATTTCCATCGCTTAAAAATTGTAGTCGGGATTGTATTTTGAACATTTTTGTAACATTTTCTGAAAAATGAGCAAACATTGTTCTAATTTTTACATTCTCTTAAGAGAAGGTAATTAGATTTGTGTAAAATTCGACCCCTCCCCGTTTTTGTCAAATGTCCACGTTTTGAGACCCCGAAAAACAGGTTTTTACGAATGTGTCTGTCTGTCTGTATGTCTGTCTGTTAGCACGATAGGTTCCGAAAAAAGTGATCGATTCGATTGGCCTTTGGTTCACTCTTTCAGTGTCAGAAACTAAAGGTCAAGTTCGTTAGCCAGCTATTTCGTATCAAAATTGAGAGAGGGGGAGCATTTTGAAAATTTTTTAGACCATTTTTTTCAATATTTGATAATTGTAAGTACAGCTCCTTGTAGTGGGTAATAAGTGGAACAATTTATTTCCATGATGTTTTTTTTCTAAGGACAAAATTGTCAGAGTTGTGGCATTTTCAAAATTCGAAAATTTAAACAAAAATGGGAACTTTTAGCTAAACAACGGAAGGTATGAGAAAAAAGTATAGAGGGAAAAATGTTTCTTTTTGGAAGGCCTACAAGATAGATTTCACGACTTTTTGAATTTTCTCAAAGAATCGAAAATTCCAATTTTGATCGCACGAAACATGATGAAAAATAATCTGTTAACTTGATAACTTTCGAAAGAATGATCATATTCGATCGTGCTTTGGTATCCATTTTGAGGGACCTAAAATACAAGTCAAGTTCATTAACCAGCTGTTTTGGATCAAAAATGAAAGAGAGAGAGCATTTTGAAAATTTTTTTAGACTTTTTTTCCACGATTTAAAAATTTTGAGTGCGGTTTCTTGTAGTAGGTAAAAAGTGGAACAATTTATCCTTATGATTTTGCTTTATAAAAACCAAACTGTTAGAGTTGTGGCATTTTCAAAGTTCGAAAATATAAAAGAAAATGAGAATTTTCAGCTAAACAACGGAAGATATGAGAAAAAAGTATAGAAGAGAAAATGTTTCTTTTTGAAAACACTACAAGATGGTCCTTACGAATTTTGAATTTTCTCAAAAAATCGAAAATTCCAATTTTGATCGCACAAGAAATAATGAAAAATAATCTGTGAACTTGATAACTTTTGAAAGAATGATCATATTCGATCGTGCTTTGGTATCTATTTCGAGGGACTCGAAATACAAGTCAAGTTCGTTAACCAGCTGTTTTGGATCAAAAATGAAAGAGAGGGAGCATTTTGAAAATTTTTTTGGACTCTTTTTTCCACGACTTAAAAATTTTGAGTGCGGTTTCTTGTAGTAGGTAAAACGTAGCCAAATTTATCCTCATCATTTTTTTTTATAAAAACAAATCGTCAGAGTTGTGGCATTTTCAAAGTTCGAAAATATAAACGAAAATGAAAATCTTTAGCCAAACAACGCAAGATATAAGAAAAACTCAAATTGTGCACCAAGAAAAGATCTACACATTTGGTAAAATTAACTTTTCGATAGGACAAGCAGTTTTTGCTTTATTTATAAAACAGCATATAAAAAATGAAAAAAATAAACTTTTGGACAATTGACACAAGCTTATAGGAAAATAAAATAGACGCAAGTTCTTTACCAGGATAATATCTTCAAATGTGTTATCAACTTCTTTAAGAGGATATGTATTTTTCATTCCAATCAAGAAAAATAACTATAAAAATGAAATAATAAAATTTGTGGAAAAATGGCTAATGCTAATTTAGAAGATTGATAGAGAAAAGTTGTTCACCCGAAAAATATCTGTAAATTTGTTATAATTTTTCCCATTGGACACGTAGTTTTTGTTCCAATCGTAAAAAATAAAATTACAATTTAAAGAATGTTATTTCTAGAAGAACTACACAACATGTGAAAGAAAATTATGCAACAAAACTTCTCCACCGTTCCGGACAAACTTTTATTGAGTGCGCAGCACGAGACACGCAATGAGAATGTATTCGTTAAAGCCGGAGAAGCTTTAATAAAAGAGAATTCGCATTCATCAAATTAAAGTAGTCGACATGTCGCTTTTAATTTTCACAAGCTTTTAATACAACTGTAGGGAGTACAATGGTCGAGCGCGAAGCGCGAGATCCGAAAGACCCTAGGCGCGCTGAAACTCATGCAGAGTCATAATTGATTGAGTTGGATACATTAAAGGGCACCAGTCTCCCGTCAACATGCCCACAGAACACGGTATTCCTAGACGATCCCCCATCCAAAAACTACAGGCGCTCAATGTTGCTTAACTTCCATTATTGTACGAGAACTGGTTTTCCGAAACTCTGCGAACTTTTGGACTATTCCGTAGCTCAGTTGGGAGAGCACTCTTCTGGATAACGAGAGGTCCTGGGTTCGATCCCAGCGGAGCAGGAAAGTAGTTCCTTTTATTACAGAAAGTTTCTGTCTGAAGAACCATTTATTTTCATTATGTTCGTCGATTCAAAGAGATATAAATCTCTTTTCATATATTACGGATGAAATTTGTTCTGAATTAGCCTTGGAAGTAAAGATATAAACTAACGAAAACAGCTTCAGAAGTCTCTGTGGATAAGATTAGACACTAGACTGCTGAGATTCGAGGTGAGAAAAAGAAGGGTTGCTCAAAGCAGAGAGGAAAGCAGGAAATGTTGAGGAGCAGTACGCACGGGCGAAGATTCTTAATCGGGAGGTTTTAAGTGTAGCTAGTCCAATTTGTAACAGCGAGAGGGTGAGGTTAGGAATACTCTCTTAAATAACATCCTCCCTTCTCAGAAGTTCCTAACTCCCGTCCTCGACCGAGCGGTTAAGGAAACCAGGGATAAAAAAAAGCAAAAGAGGCTAGCTTATGTAAAGCCTAAATCTCCATTTCATTTACATCCAAAGATACTTGACCCTAATTTTCCTTCCTCTTCCTGTATAAAAGAATAAGGGAAATTAACTAGGGGGCGTGTCCGCAAATGTGACGTTGCGGTATATAAGATATTATCCAATACGTTTCCGTTTTCCATGCTCGAAAAACCAGTTCCCATTCGATAACTGAAGTTAAGCAGCGTTCGGCGCGGTTAGTACTTGTATGGGTGGCCGTCCGGCCACAATTTTCTACTGATTGAAATTGTTCTTTTTGCGAATCAAAGTCAAGGCGATTCTCAAGAGGTCCTCTAAAATCATGGAATCATAGAATCAACACATAAAATCAAAAATAAAATTTTCGTTCACTATATTCATTCACAATTTTTGAATATTCGTAAAATTAAGGATATTGTTACTGAGGAAGCATTCAATTACTCCAAAATCACTGACATTAGTGTGTGATCATTAAATAAACATTCATGGAACATATTCTGAAAGTTTATGATAAATAAATAAAATTTGTTTCACTAATTGTATTGTTATAAACAATAGTGGAGGATTTTTGAGTGGTTTTGAATATTTACTCCGCGATGTTTTTCTTTTACCAACTTTAACTTAACATCAAAACATATGGAGACAAAACAGAATATATTTCTTATTGCGACAACTAAATTTCAAAAAACCAATGCGCAGTTTTTACAATTTTTGAGTGTTCAAGGTACTTTTTTTTAAGTTTTTTTTTCACTCGTAACTGATGTTGCAATAAACCATTTTACAATTTTATTACAATGTGTTGACTGTTGTGAATCAATTTTATAAACAAATGCAGAGTGTAAATAATTTTCCAGAGTTTCAGTTATATTATTTTTGAAACATATTTTGGTAGTCTTGCCAGTGATATGTTTCCCAAGTATATTCTCATTTTATGACGAATATAATTTGGATAAACAAATTTTCTAAACAAATGCGCAGTTTGAGCAATTTTTGGGTGTTTAAGGTACTTTTTCTTTTAGTGATATTCTGGACTTTGAAGTGATGTTGCGATAAACCATGTTGCAATTTCATGACAATTTTGTGATTGTTATGAATCAATTTCATAAATAAATGCACAGTTCAAACAATTTTTAAGAGTTTCAGTTATATTCTTTTTGAAACGTACTTTGGTAGTCTTGCCCGTGATATGGTTCCTAATTACATTTTGTCATTCTATGACAAATATAATTTCGATAAACAAATTTTTCTAAAGAAATAAGCAGTTCGAGGAATTTCTCAGTGTTTGTGGTAAATTTTTTTAAACGTCGTTTCTTGGGCTATCTTATATTAGATTATTACAATTTGGTGTTATTATAGGATAGGAATCAAAATGGCCTTTTTTTTTCTCCAACTAATAGTTCCATAGTATTTTATCATATTATCATAGTATCGTTAACTAATAGTATCATAGTATGACGAGCAAGACTAACAAAGCACATTTTCCAAAAACAGTTAACTGAAAATCGAAGGAATTAATTAAACTTAACATTTGTTTTTGGAATTCTTTTATAATCATCACAAAATTGTTATGAAATGACAATATAGTTTATTAAAACATCACCGTCACGTCAAACAAAGAAAATTTCTAACTTGAAGTCTTTGAAATTGCTGAAACTGCGCATTTGTTTATGAAATTTAGTTATAACAATAGAAAATTTATTTCGTTTTGCCTTCATATGTTTTTATGGTTATTTATATTGGATAAAAAACAAAAACGCTATGTATATATTTGGAATCACCTTCCATTGTTCATAACAAAACAGTGGGTTGCAACAATGTATTAATCTATAATAAACCACGAGGGCATGTTCCATAAAATTTTATTCTTCAATTAAAATGCTAATGTCTCTCTATTCGAAAAAATTGCATGTTATTCTAGTAATCAGTCCCACATTCAACGATTTTTTCCAATTTAGTGCAGGAAGAAAGTTAACAATAGTTTTATTTTCAAAAATTGGGTACTAGAGATCTCCTTAGAATTAGGTTGGTTTCCATTTGCGGAAAAAAAATCAAGCAGTTCAAAATTGTAGCCGGAATCTTATTTTTAATATTTATCCGATAGTTTGCTCCACTGTACAACGGTACAGTTTAAAAAAAAAATTCAACAATTTTTTAATAAAAGTCAACTTCCTTGTCCGCTTTTTCAAATATTTTTTGTTCGGCATTTGTTCATTCATTCGTATAAAAATTATTTCGCTTGGTCAAAAATAGAATTGTTCTGTTAAAAATACAACTATCTCTTCACAAAGTCATCTGTTTTGGTCAAAAATTCAAATTCTTGGTTGAAAATTGATCTACTTTGCTACAAATTGTTTTTTTTTTTTTTTTTGGTTCAAGACACATCGCTTTGGTTGAAAGTTGCAAATTCATTCTCCTGGCGACTAGATGTTCTAGCAGCTAGTTGGCCGCCGAATAGATGTCCCAGCGGCCAGTCGGCTGCCGCCAAAAATTTCCTAGCTACTAGTTGTCCTTGTGACTGAATACCTCAGCGGCTAGATGGCTGGCGACTAGATGTTCCAGCGACTAGATGTTCCAGCGACTAGTTGTCCCGGTGACTAAGTGCCCCAGCGGCTAATTGGCTGGCAACTCACTGTTCCAGCGACTATCGACCATGGTCACTAAGTGTCTTAGTGGCTAGTTGGCTGGCGACTAAATTCCACAGCTACTGTTTGTCCTAACGACTGAATGCCCCAGCGGCTTGTTGTCCTGGTTGGCCACAAAATGCAGAAGCTTCTAGTTGTCCTTGCGACTGAATGCCCTAGATACTAGTAGTACTGGTGAATAAATGTCCCAGCGGCTAGTTGGCTGTCAACTAGCTCTCCCAGCGACTAGTTGTCTTGTTGACTGAGTGCGTCGGCGGTTATTTGGCTGGCGACTAACTGTCCTAGCGACTTATTGTTATGGTGATTAAGTGTACCAGCGGCTGGTTGGCTGGCGATTTAATGCCCCAGCTACTAGTTGTCCTCACGACTGAATACCTCAGTGGCTTGTTGTCCTGGTTGGCCATAAAATGCAGAAGCTTCTAGTTGTCCTTGCGACTGAATGCCTTAGAGACTAATTGTACTAGTGAATAAATGTCCCAGCGGCTAGTTGGCTGGCAACTAGCTCTCCCAGCGACTAGTTGTCTTGTTGACTAAGTGCCTCGGCGGCTGCTTGTCTGGCAACTAACTCAAGGCGAAAAGTGATCCTGGTGACTAAGTGTCCTAGCGGCTAGTTGGCTGGCGACTGACTGTCCTAGAGACTAATTGTTATGGTGATAAAGTGTCTCAGCGGCTAGTTGGCTGGCGAAAAAATGCCCCAGTTACTATTTGTCCCCACGACCGAATGCCCCAGCGGCTTGTTGTCCTTGTGCCTAAATGCCCTAGGGACTATTTGTACTGGTGATTAAATGTCCCAGCGCCTCGTTGGCTGGCAACTAGCTCCCCAGTGACTAGTTGCCTTGGTGACTAAGTGCCTCAGCGGCTAGTTAGCTGTCAACTAACTGTTCAGGCGACTAGTAATCAGAGTGACTAATAGTCCCTGCGACCAATTAGTTGGCGACTAACTGTCCCAGCGACTAGTTGCCCTGATGACTAAGTGTCCCAGCAGCTAGTTGGCTGGCGGCAAAATGCCCCAGCTACTAGTTGCCCTCACGACTGGATACCTCAGCTGCTTGTTGTCCTGGTTGGCCACGAAATGCCCTAGCTTCTAGTTGTCCTTGCGACTGAATGCCTGAGAGACTAGTTGTACTAGTGAATAAATGTCCCAGCGGCTAGTTGGCTGGCAACTAGCTCTCCCAGCGACTAGTTGTGTTGGTGACTAAGTGTCCCAGCGGCTTGTTGGCTGGCAACTTACTGTCCAGGCGACAAGTGATCCTCATGACGCAGTGTCTCAACGGCTAGGTAGTTAGCGACTAACTGTCCCAGCGACTAGTTGCCCTGATGACTAAGTGTCCCAGTGGCTTGTTGGCTGATGACGAAATGCCCCAGCTTCTAGTTGTCCTTACGACTAAATGCCTCAGCGGCTTGTTGTCCTGGTTGGTCACAAAATGCCCCAGCTTCTAGTTGTCCTTGCGACTGAATGCCTTAGAGACTAGTAGTACTGGTGATTGAATGTTCCAGAGACTAGTTGCCCTGATGACTAAGTGTCCTAGTGGCTAGTTAGCTGACGACAAAATGCCCCAGCTTCTAGTTGTCCTTACGACTAAATGCCTCACCGGCTCGTTGTCCTGGTTGGTCACAAAATGCCCCAGCTTCTAGTTGTCCTTGCGACTGAATGCCTTAGAGAATAGTAGTACTGGTGATTGAATGTCCCAGCGGCTAGTTGGCTGGAAACTAGCTCTCCTAGCGACTAGTTGTCTTGTTGACTAAGTGCCTCAACGGCTGGTTGTCTGGTAAATAACTATTCAGGCGACTAGTGATCCTGGTGACTAAGTGTGCCAGTGGCTTGTGGGCTGACGACGGAATCTCCCAGCGAAAGCTGTCCTTGTCCTTTACAGTTATCATTTTCTGTTGTGAGAACAGCTCTGCGCAGAAGAAAATCGATGACTGCTTGTTATTGAGATGGATGGTGATGGTAAGAGACATATAGGTCTATCTTTTTATGGGCCGGTTTTTTTAACTTCATATCCTCTTGTGTTATCAAATCTGCCGTAATCTAGTTAATTGAAACAGGGTAATTTACTAGTTTTGTTCGGTTTCCATAGAAAACTAGAAATTGAGGTGTAATCGATTGATGAGATCCAAGGACTTGTGTAGTTTTTCCAGTCCATGTCTTAAGATGACAAACGTGTCATCAACGTACCTTCACCAAAACTCCATATCGAGATGTTCTTGGAGATCTTGAGTTTTGCATGTGAGACCGGAGATCTCTTTAATGTACCTGAAGTTTGTTTATAGAATTGATTAATGAATGAGGAGTAATTTTTATCAGTGCAATCTTCAATCAAAGGTACGAAACTCACTAGGATGTCTGAGGATAGGATCCTAATCTGTTGTACCTTTGTGATGAAGTCGGAAGAGTTTTTAACGTGAAAGATAGAGTTTCCTTTCAAAGTATTCAGCGGAATTTGAAGGGAATCATTGATGAACATAAAGGTCTGCGACCATTACTAAAGACTTAACCAAACTGAATCGAATTTTTGTAGGTAAATGTATCTTATTTTAAAAGCTTGAATTAAAAAACTTTTTTTCCTACATCACAGTAAGGTTATCTCTCACTAAAGTTTGTTGATTCTCGGGAATCGGAGAATCACAGTTTACCCTTGAAATACGCCCATCCGTCCGGAATTTGTCGGATAATTTGGCCCCGGGTCTGTGATTTGCGACTTCTCGATAGACAGAGACGACTATACTTGTATAAGAAGCAGTACCTCGACAATTTGCTATCAGCTTGCAGCAACTTCCTGGCAGCTTGCAGTGTCTGCTTGAAGACGCTCGGAACAGAAACTACCTAGGATAATCTATGTGGGAACCCTCACAGCTGACTGAAGTGGAAGGAAACCTTCCCTTCCCATCTTCCTTCCTATTCCCAACACTGAGAAACAATAAACAGTTTCGTCCAAGTATACACTCCCCTTTCACCCTAATTATTACATAAATTCTTGATGGAAATCAATATCACGTCCGGGTTCATGAACTCTTACGTAATATTTCTTGAAGATAGAATTCATACCAGCAGGTTAATTGTGAATTTTAACATTTGCATTCACATTCACTTTCACTTTTGCATGTCATTCATTCTAAAATTAGTGCAACTTGAGAATGCTGACTTCTCAAACGTCACCGTTAACGTTCAACTCATGAGATTTCACTGAGAATGGAAGAATCGATCATATAATGTATACAATTATGTGTGTGTACCCTATTTAAACGATGACAAGAAAAAAATAAAGAAGATTATTGGACTTGACTATGACTAACCCATCTGATCTAGCATAAAGAAGCCATTGTTAAATAATCATTCATTTTTTGTTTCAGGTAAGTGCATTCAACAAAGCTCTGCTAAAGGTCACGTGCTCGTGAGTGAAGAATCTTAATACTATTAAAGAGGCCTACAACGACTATTTTCCATTAGGCAAGGTTCAAAGATGAGAGACCTCATAAAACTCTAGACTTGAAAGGAGAGCGTGCTTTGCAGAAGATTCCTTCTGAACTCAAATGATTATGCAAAATTGAATCAAGTTCCTTCTGGTCATCTATTCCATATTACTGTACAAAAATGAAATGAATAAATAAACAAAACTGTTAATTGAAATTCTATCCCTATTGTAAGAAGCGGCTCTTCTTTCGAGATAAACATGTAGTCATGATTATATCCTACAATCCTCTGCTAAAAATATTCCCTCTCATACATATTACCAAGTTCCTTTTTCCCATTCACACATTCTGCACTTTCTTCACTCATTTTGTTCCAAATACATCGCTTCCTCGACCTCGTTCCCCAATCTAAATCTTGCTATTCTTGTCCATCTCGTTTCTACACACCCCTTTTCCAAATACTTTGGTAGTCCTACCTTTTTTGTTATATTCCACCATTGATTCTTTTTCGATTCGTTAATACTTCCCCATATTTCTATTATTTGACCGTCCGTATCATTCTCTTCCAATTCTTCAAAATTTACTCCAGAATCATCTCTTATATCTCTATCCGTAAAGAACTCTTTCTTACACTTCCTTTAGACATTCTTTTTCTTTCTCTCCTCCCTTTACCTTTCCTAGCTTTCCTTCAAATTTCTCACATGTCGTCCCTGCAATCTTTCTATCTCTTAACGTTCCTCCTATCCCCCTATTTCTGCTTCATATCCTTAAACTGTCATACCTCCCTTTTCCTTTTTAATCCTCGTATTCATTATATAATTTACAATATATCTGTTGTCCATCACTCGCATCCCTTTCCATAAATCCGGCTGATTTGGTGGAACTATCTCTTTTTCCTCAACTTCTTTCTTTAATCTCTCGGATAAGACCGTTACATACAACTTTCACAAGGTAGGCTTCAGCTTCACTCCCCTATATTTCCCCCATATTTCCATACTTCATTTGGAATGTCATCCAGACCTGGAGCTTTCCCCTCCTCCATTATTCCTAAAACATCTATTATTTCTCCTATTGTTATGTCATCTTCTTCGTCTCTTTCTCCCCCCTTTCCTCACTCTATTCTCTACCCCTCCTAGCAAATCGATGAAATACTTTTTCCATTCTACAATCTCGATATCCTGGTTTACCCTTTTCCTGCTTGTTCTTTCTTTCCTCATTACCTTCCAAACCTCTTCTTTTGTTCTGGCCTTCTCCGCCTCTTCTTCAAATCTCCTATTTTCCTCCTCTTTTCTCTTATCACATGTGTCAGTATATTCTTTTTTTCTGTATTTATCTCCTCTATTTTTTTCTGTCCTCCATATTCTTAGTTCCTTTCTCACTTCCTTCTCTTTCTCATGACATTTCTCATCCCATCCATTTATTACTAACTTCGTTCTTGCTTGGTACTCCAACACTTCTTTTTATTTATTCTATCATTATTTCCATCTCTTCATTTAGATCTCCATCTTCCAGTTCTACATCCTTCAGCTTCTTTTTTAATCACTCTCTTCCTTCTATTGCCCCATCCCCTCTTCCTGTCCTGTTTACTTTCATTTCCTTCTTGCTCGTATCTTCAGTACTTTAATTACCCTCCGACGTCAGCATTAATGGAAACTGTTCAGAATCTATGTATTCTCCTACTTTTAGTTTCTTGACCTTCTCTGTTACCTCATCTTCTACTTTCACATGGTCAATGACCGTTCCTTTTTTAACCCCCAAACGTGTATATCTACGTTCCTCATCACCCTCTATATTTCCATTATGATAAACCATCTCATTTCCTCCAAGTAACTTATTCAGTATCTTGTCTTTGAATTTTCTTCTTCACTCTCCTTCCCATTCCCTTCCTCCTCTATCTCCTGTTCTTGCATTCAAATCTCCTTCTATCACAAACTCAATGCCCTCCTCGTTTCCTTTACATACATACATTCGCACTAACTTCCATCTCTCTCCTCCCATCTTTATCTCTTCTAACAATATCCCTTCAATTTCTTCCTTCATCAATCTCATATCCTTCTCGTCTAGATATTCCTTCCTTATTCCCTTCTCCATTCTTCCCATTGCTCTGCCTTTCCTATTCCTCCCCTTTGCATTTTGAATCTGCCAATTGTAACCTCTTGGTGACCTTCCTCTTACTCTTTCCCATCATTTTTCATCTAGCCACGTTTATATCATTACTTCCACCTCCCACTGCTTCAAATTTCTCATGAATTCTCTATTTTTCCTCTCCAATCCTGCTACATTCCAGTAACATATTTTCCATTCACACTTTCTATTCTTTCCTATTTGTTTTCGCTTATTTCTTATTCTCTCCCTTCCCTTCTTCTCTCTTCCAGTCCCCCGACACCGCACTTTTTACTAACTTTTCTGACTCTTTATACGAATCCCAGCATATATCTTGTATTTTTATTTTTCCGTACTCAACCTTTCTTCCTTGTACTATAGGACCAGATAAGTGAATATTCTGGTTCCGAACAGACTTAACTCGTTCCACCATCAATGTTTCTGAAAATGAAGAATGGAATGTCTTCATGTGCTTCCGATCCGGTTCGAAACAAGAATTCCCAGCAGCAGTCAAAATCTTTTCCTTGTCCTTGATTACAAGAGTCAGAGAGCTGACAGGGATCCCAAAATCAGCACCAACGTCCTTCTTTCTCGTAACTCTTTCCTCAACACATCGAATAAGTTCAAATTTTTCACTTAATATTGATACTGTATACTTAATCTTCTCTATGTGCTTAAAATTCTCGAAGTGTGGGTCCTATCAACATTGAACTACATGAACACTAAATCTTTATTTATATGAGTAGCCTAGCGCCTTAGTACCACACGCTGAACCTCTACCATTCGCAACGGACCAATTACATGCAACTACCTTAGTTATTCATATGAGTTCGTCGCTATTGTTAGCTACTCACTGCTGCGCTTCGCAAGTAGAGCCATAAAAGAGTTCGAATTAGAGGGATTTAATCGGTTGGATTTCAGTTTCTGAATGTTCCGTTGAGGCCTTGACTATTGCAAGTAAAATTGGAGATCCTTTTGTTGATCCTGAGATTCGTTTGTAGAATTGGTTATAGAAAGAGAAGTAGATATTGTTGAGGCAGTGTTCTATTAAAGCTATGGGATCGGAAGGAGACTTTGCAAAATATTTGATGTTATCGATTGTAACAGGAATCGGTACTTCCGTAAACAGAAATATTACGTCAAAACTCATAGGGGTGTCCTAGGGTTGAATGAGAACCTGTTATAGGTTTTCGGTAGGTTCGAAAGAATTCTGGACGCGAGCAATAGGGTTTTCTGTGTCAGGATTCAGTTATGTTGGTGGGAAGCCTGCAGGTTGTACGAGGCTGGTTCCAGAAGTACCCGGCCTAACAGAGAAAATGGAAAAAATTCCATTCATTTTTCAACGTTGTCTCTTTTTAGATGCTTACACTTATTCCAGAGTGCTTTGGAGCCGATTCTCCTCTTTCAATCCATTATTTTGACTGTTCCGGATGATGATGAACCCACGTTTCACCCACGGTTATGTGCCGACTCAGAAACACTGTGACGTTGTGGTTCTAACATAAGTTAAACCCGCGGAGTTAGTGATCCCTACTTCCTTACCTGTATCGTAAGAAGCATATTGTGGATATAGAGCAAATTTGAAGTGTCTAGGACCCCGTTAAGACTGAATGATATCGGCCTCCGTGGCGCAGTGGATAGCGTGCTGACCTTATAAATCGTCGGTCTGGATAGCCGGGCATCCCCGTTACAATTGACGCCCAACGTGGGGCTCGAACCCACGACCTTGAGATCAGGAGTCTCATACTCTAACGACTGAGCTAGCCGGGCATCTCCGTTACAACACGTTTTTATTCCTTTGAAACATCGCCACAAACTCGATCGAAACATCCTCCCCCTGTTTCGGTGGTCTCCCAATACCGCTTCGTGGATTATCTCCACAATTTCTGTCGTTGTCACCTCATTTACGGATTCACTGAGATCGCTCATTGTTGATTGCAGTAGGGTGAACAGCAAAAAACGTAGCGGCTTTAGGAGCCAAGCTCTAGAAGGTCAGTACTTCCGATTTTTGTGATTTTTTTCAAAATTTTCTGCGGTTTCTTTCTTACACTGGTCACTTCTGGAACCACCCTCGTAAGTTGGTGAGTCCATCGCACCTACGATCTGTCTGACTGGAATATTGTTTTTGTTGATTTTTGGGAGTTCGCAAAGTCTTGAAGAGATAGGATTAGTCGTTATAATTTAGATATTGTAACGTGGTCAGGTTTAGAGTTCTTGACGGAAATTTGTTGCGATGAAAAATAAGGTAGCACCACCAGTATATTCTTCGAAAAGTGAGAAAAGTTCCTTGAGACCGATCGATCTGTCAACTTGGCACTGGAAAGTTTTCTTGGCTAGGAGATAGGTATTAGCAAGAAGTTTGAATACATATCACAATGGGATATTATTATCAGTGCATTGCAAATTCATGCTGACTGTTATAGCCTGTGGAGCTAGAATATCTCGTTTAGTTTGATAGGGCAGTGAACAGGTCGTGAAGTCACTTGTACCAAGTTTCCAGTTCGCGTGCTTTTCCACCAGGAAGCACACGTGGCCTCTTGCCACCTATGAATAGAGCTTTCCACGTTTCCAACTCTGATTGTGTCATTACTGTGGGGAATCAGTTTAGAAGCAGAAAACAGTTTGCTGAAGAGAAAACGATTGGATAAATGAGAAATTTCGACTTGTCCATTGAACAAGGTCCTATTTCAGGAACCCAAATCACAAGATTATGTATCAGTGAAAAAATCTGGGAGTCGCCGCAGCAGCAGAGTTTTCAAATTTTTGGTAATTTAGAATTAGGTAATATTACCAGTAACTCACCTTTAACTTACAATTTTTTTTCATACTTTTTTCATTTATCAAGATTTAATGTAAAGATTCAGTCTCCCTGCCGGCAAGTCTCACCTTCTGGCATCTCCCTCCCTCCAATGTGGCAAGAGTACGGCATCTCTCCTCTTAGAAAAATTTGAAGTGTCAAAATACTGTTTATGGGAATGATGCAGACCTAATTCTTTAAAATGGTATACATCGAGATAAGTAGATATGCTGCACTTTTGTCTTTCCATAGGGGGAGAGATGCCACAGGTAGACGATTAGGTTCGAGAGTATCTCATTCTTAAGCCCGAACGAATTTTGTAGAAAAATTTGAAAATTCAATTAAAAAAAAAAATTTAATCAACAGAAAATTGTATTTTTCCTCCAGGAATCCAACATTTATTAGAATAGTTTAAATTTTGCCAGGGAAGATAGATTTTCTACCAACAAAATCGAATTTTCAAGGGAGAAGTTCAATTCTAACGGAATAGTTGAATCTCCAAACAAAACAGATAGATTTTCAACCAGAAAAGATCGATCAATAATGAAAGATATTCATTTTAAACAAAATATGGAAAAATCATATTATCGACGTAATTCATAACTTGTTCACCACAAATTTTCAATTTTAAAAGGGTAATTTTCGAATGGAAATTGAATAGTTGGATTTTCAATTACATAGTTAATTTTCAATCGATGAATCTTCAACTATAAAAATGAATTTTGAACAAAAAAGTTGTAATTTTGTTATAAATTCATCTTTATAGGTTGAAGATTAATTTTTTTGTTGTTAAAATTTTACCTCCTTTATTGTTGATGATTCTTCTTTTCTTTAAAGAATGAATTTTTCCAATCAGAGAATGATTTTTTCCCTTAAAATTCAATTTTGCCTTCTTCCAATTTATTTTTTCTTGGTGCAAATTCAACAATTTTATTAGGTATCCATAATTTGTTACTGAGAACTCAACTGTTTTCTAGAGATTCTCCTCTTTGTTTGGAAATTTTCCTCTTCCTTGACCTAAAAATCTTTCCTGGTTGAATATTTAACAATTTGAAGTTTCATTTATTGGGTTGAAAATTAGTCAATTTTGTTGAAACCCGTTTCTTTCTTAGTTGAGGATTATTTTGTGGGGTTGAAAGATCAATTAATTCATTTTTAGTTGACGACTTGTCTCTTTAGTTGAAGTATTGATCTTTCCGTTCAAAAATTCTTCCATTAGAGAATTTTATTCTAAGATTTTCAGTTTAGAACAAAATTCTCTAACTGTGTCACCGAAGCTCAGTTGGGAGAGCACTCATCTAGATAACGAGAGGTCTCGAGTTCGGATCCCAGCGGAGCGGTAAAGTCGGTCCTTTTTTCGACAGGAGGTTGTATTCAAATTCTTCTCTTGCTGTTGTTGTATTTCTTGTGGAATTATATCGGGAAATAGAGAACATATCCTTGTGGACCTAAATTGGCTGACAATACTCCATCATTCGGTTGCAGCCTCAGCTTTTTATCCTTAGAGCCTATTCCAAGCTTTATCATTCAAAATAGTTTCAAATTTCCCCCAAAAAGCAGTATTTACAAAAACAGCGCTATTTTCATTCTCTCTCATCAATTTTATCAACTCAATTACACGCTTTTTTAATTTGAATGCTAAATTAACCATTCCGGAACCCAACTCGAAAATGTTCATCAAGCAAACTGTATTCCCTTACACATACTGAAATATTAATATTGGTGGCCAAATAATGTGTCAGTTAAATAAATGACTGTTATTAATGTTTATAATGAAATCATACACTTCAATCAATTTCAATTAATTTCAAATTTCGACATTTCCAAGTAATGTAATTACTTTCCCCCAGTGAACGTATATACTACATGCTCTCGAACTGATGATATCGGTAATTGCGAGAGTGGGTATTAATTAAAATTATCTTTGCACCACTTTCGACCCAAATTAAATAATAGACCTCATCAAGTGATATCTCATTCGCATACAATGTTAAATGGAGAAATGTACTGCTACAAAGAGTTGTAACGAAGGAAGCGAACTTCAAGGAATTGGCCAATCTCGTTGCTGGGCATCTCACGAAACTTCGCATCCACTAAAGATTTGTATTTCAACCGCGATAACGATTGCGATAACCGATTAACGGACTGAAATACGAGAGAAGTTTTAAACTACCCTGCCTTCATTAGCAAACGTAATTAATTAACGGAGAGCCGCCCGCCATGAATTATTCGACTCTCGATGCGTATATCGCTTCTGCTGTGTACGACAGAGAAAGAACGATGGAGAGATATAGGGTGAGAAACAGACAGGATGATAGGGTAAGAAAGTAGGAAGATAAAAAGCGAAAGGGAAATACGAGAAAATCGAAATAGGGAACTGGGGTCCACTCTGCACCGAGACAAATGCCCCTTTGGAATATCCAGGGCTTTTGTAAATGTTACAGAGCTTCCTCTGAAGCTGATCCGCCTTGGCCCTTATGTGTTTTGCTGAAGAAAAGCGTTACAAATTGATGCCATTTAGCATGTCGAAAACATCCTACGAAAGAACTTGTTCCTACCATTAACAGTTCAGAGATTTGGAAGTTACCTATTATTCTACCCTCGTGGCTAATGTTGACATTGCATTTCTTTGAGAAAGAACCTACTGATTCAAAAACACACCATTCTCAAGTATGATAACGTATTTTGGAAATTTGTTTTTGATTCTCATCTCTGTTTTCGGAATTTATGACAACCTTATTTTCCGGAACTGAGTTTTGTATTTACCTAGTTGGCCGTTTTCTCAGCATCATCATTGAGTGACTTCGATTATGTAGCTAGGTGGGAGATTGAAATCGAAATTGATCAAACGCCAATGGCAAGTCGAATCGTTCGGAGTAGGTAGAGTTCAAATTCGTTTAGTTTCTTTCTATAAGGGAGCATGTACCTGGAGGAAATAAAGTTCGAAGCAGTCAGTCTGATTCAATCGAAACCTATTTGGCTTCCTGTACCACAATTCCTTTCTTGGGACTACCGAATAACGTCTTGCACCAAGCAATTCGATCCATTACTGATACTTCCATGCAGTATCGTTACAGTTAATTCTTACATTGAAAGTAAGTTTTGACGCTTTTCTATTCGTTTCGATTAAAGTAGAATCTGAAAAAGTTTAGGATCTGGGAATATTTACAATTCCTGATACGGTTTATGGTTCATGGAACTTCGTCTTCGTCGCTTTCGTTCGCGACGTCCCGCTTTCTCTTATCTGTTTGTGACCAAAGTCTTCCATACCATTCAGGTCGTTGCTTCCAGAAGCTACATTTGTTATAGTTACCCAAAACAACCTCAATAGTTACGTCTGTCAAGAAAGACGTGTGCGCATTGACTCGCGGATTGTTGCTCGAATTATGTTCGGATTCATTTAAATTAGAATAAAATAAACGTAAATCTGAAATTCCTTTGCTACACATATGAATCTGGAAGCCTTTGTGATACACCAGACATTCATGGCGTTGACACTTAGTTGTACATTCTGCAATCTACAATCCAAAAGTGCATTAACAAAATATGTCCAGAACGGGTCTTACTTTTTGATTAAGGTAATAAAAGCCTAAGGTAATAAAAGCCGAAGGTAAAGAAGCAGACACTTATAATTTTCAAATCCGTAACCATCCCAGCATGATTCAAGAGGTAGAACTTGGTTGGTATCGCGAATGAGAAATGAGTCAAGCTTTGGTCTGGCGATAGTTTATGCTGTCCAGCAGTTTCGAAATGAGTTCGCGAAGGTGACACCTCTTTTCCTTGCTGGTCCAATTTATCGAAAGAGAAAATAATGGCCTAACCTGGCCCCTTGACTGTAGGGTGGGTAGGGCAATGACAGATACGAACGTCGGTGGCAATCGATCTAGAGCAAAATAAAATATGCTCGCGAGTCGAACGTAATTACAAGCTCGGAAGAAAAATACAGTGCACCATTACCGGAGGGTTACCGGCTCGATCAGCTCTGAGCAAAAACGAAGCAGCGGGAGAAGCATTACTCAGATAACTGAGACGTGGAACGAAACGGAGAAACGATAGCGCAAGACCAAAATAAAAGAAATGAAAGGAGAGAGGGTTTGGAAAGTCTGAGGGTAAGGAGGAGAACCAAGGAAAGGTGAAATAGGCTGGGAGGAAGGCTCGCGTGCCCGTGCGCAAATTCGCGCGGCTTCCGGTTGTTTGCATGCTTTGAGCCCACTTGTACTAAGCTCACCATGCACACACGAAAACGCTCCCACTCATTTGCACGCACACCCATCGTTCAAGAGAAACTCACCTCTACGCAAAAGCTTATCGTCAGTTGAATTAATTCCACGACTGAGAATGGCTTCTGCCCTAACGACACGAAATTGTCCACATCCGGAAGTCGATGGATATCGTGGTTTTCCATTACCAGGTTATAAAATCAGGCTAGAATTATTTGCGCCCTCATGACACACTGCTCTGATTTTTGTTCAAAATTTGTAGATGCTTTTGGATCTCCTCTGTTGAAAGAATGCTTGGGAGAATTGGTCGCAAAATTAATAAAGATGCATCGGATCTTGAATATAGATTCAGATCAAACGAGAAGACCCTATCCATAATCTTCTGGTCCCATTGAGGTGACCAGCCGATTCGCCTTTAGTGTATGGACTAAGCAGCTCCGATTTGCTTTAAGTGTATGGACTACGCAGCCCTGATTCACCTTAAGTGTATAGACTACGCAGTCCCGATTCACCTTTAGTGAATGGACTACGTAGCCCTGATTCGCTTTCATTGTATGGACTGAGCAGCCCCGATTTGCCTTTAGTGTATGGACTATGCTGCCCTGATTCGCTTTTATTTGATGGACGACGCAGCCTCGATTCGCCTTTAGTGTATAGACTACGCAGTCCCGATTCACCTCTAGTGTATGGACTACGTAGCCCCGATTCGCTTTCATTGTATGGACTAAGCAGCCCCGTTTCGCCTTTAGTTTATAGACTACGCAGCCCCGATTCGCTTTTATTTTATAAACTACGCAGCCTCGATTCGCCTTTAGTGTATAGACTACGCAGTCCCGATTCACCTTTAGTGTATGGACTGCGCAGCCTTCCAAAGAGTCTGTGCACCATTCCATGAATTTCTTCATCATCACATAAAAGATGATATATTTTCGTAATTGCGAAAGCATCAAGCTGCCTCCAGCATACGCAGACTGAGACATACAAAAGCATGACCCAAAATTTGAACCAGTTCTGCAGTATACTCCGCCATGCACTGACGGAGGATCCTCTCGTATACAGTTGAGCTTTTCGGAACCTCAGAGAACCTCAAATATTTTTTTCTTTTCGGAAAGGTGTATCTATATCTAGAAAGCGTATATATTTTTGTGGAAGAAGGATGGCTGGATTCCTCCGTAGACCAGTCGATAGATCCCTTGTCCGGCAAACGAAAGTTTCTGTGTTCGGATCCCAGCTGAGTTGAGAGGCATCCCTGTTTCAAAGAACTTCTTATCCAACTTTCTGATCGAAATTTTGTATCTTGTCTTGATGACATATAAATATTTCCTGAGATTTGATATGTCTATCAGGTTGATGCGACAGATTTCTGGTTTGCGGATGGATAACGGAATCTTCTCCCAGAACTGCTTCTAATTACTGAAATGAGAAACTCAAATAAAATTGGAATAAAAATATATGAATAAAATAGTGCTGTAGCATAACATTTCTTATCTAATAAATATTCAGAAAAGGAAAGTTTTAGCTTCTTGGAACATTTATTGTCATTTGGTAATCTGATTAAAAGGAAGATTTTATTGAATCAACACTTTAAAAATTCAGCTGAGCGTCCGGATAGCATAACGGCCTTAGCGCGTGAACTCAGTCGGCCTAGTAGGCAAGAGAGGGTATTCTCTTGGTTGGCAAGTTTATTGGACAAAACTTAGATCTAAGATTATTTCTCCAATCAACTCGGCTCATAGCAACGCGTTATCTCCTCTCTCGCCTACTGGGCTGACTGGGTTCACGTGCTGAAGCCGTTATGCTATCCAGACGCTCAATTTGTAATTTTTGTAACGTATTTGCTTGAATTTTTCTTACCACTCATGACATTCTTCTTGGTCAAGTCTTCCATATCATTTGCAGATTGTCAATCACGGTCCAATCAACATGGCGTTTTCTTCTGGAAAAAAATCTTTGATCAGAAAATATGATCAGGGAATAGGCACTAATAGCGAACGTAATTTTATTCAAAAATGATTGAACAGGTCATTGATCTCAAAGATAATGTTTAGCTTATCATTTTAAATGAGCTCATATATTTTAAAAATGTTTGTTAGCTCTGTTTCAATAATATTACTTCATAGCCCAAATAAGGGAAATTTACTGCCTGTTCAAACTCCGATAAGAAATCCAAAGAATGCGTCAGTGTGTCAGACTTATCATGCAGGCTGCATGATAAGAAAGCTCATAATTTAATCTGAAATTTGCATAAAATCTGAGACAATCATGAGAAGATGCGCAGAAAAAGTTGGTTCCAACTTAATTCCAAAAAGATTTCTGTCATTGTTATCTTAATTTAACAAAAGCAACAAGCAACTGCAGTTTGTCGTAGGCTGAAAAATGCTGTCCCATAAGACGATCTTTGGTTCGATATCTATTATAACATTGGTCCTTATCGTACCATCATCATCATTCAGACTATACGAATTGAAAGCTGGAACAAGGGGTCTAGCTGATAAACTCGTCGGTCAAAAATTCATCCGCAAGAGGGCCTTCCCAATGATGTTTGCTACTGCCATAGTTACTTTGAGCACTTGGGGAAATGAAACGATCAAAGAGATTGTGGCTACGGATTTGAAAGTCCATGGGACTGGAGCTGTTGTTACAATACTTAGAGATGGGCTAGGATGCAGACATGTTACTCTAAAGCTGAGGAGTCAATGGAGCCGTGGACTGGATTATCATATCAGGTTGTATGGCCACTTTGTTCGTGAAACAAACTAATAACTTTAATTTGTTTATAATCAAAATTGATATAGACAAGAACAAGCATCGAATTTATTGTCTCCACAATTTATGTTTGTGCGAATCTATGCAATGGCTGATAAACGATGATGATTGACTCACATAGAACGTTGGTTTAGTTATAAGCAAATAAAGCAAAGATGATCAATAAATTAAATTATTTTATTCCTCCAGATTCCTAACAAAGAAAAATGAGAGCACCTACTAAAGTTAATCAGTACTAAATGGCTGAAACCCTTTTTCTTAATGAAGGTTATCTATCCCTGAACGGAATTCTCAGATTTAACCAGAAAATAAGCACGTAGAGGCAGTTAAGGTCCTATTTCCACGATTCTCGTGGTAATGGACGTTGCACGATAATGCTGTTACCCTTAAACGGCAACATCTTACATTACTAACAATAAGAACTGCTCTTACAGTAACTAAGCTTAGAATAGAAAATAATCTTACTTTAATCAAATTCAACATGCAAATATTGAATGAACCTTTTGTAGCAATCTTGGGTCCACATGCGGCAAATCTCACCTGCGGCATCTCTTCCGAGTAGAGGGCAAACTTTGTGGTAAGCGTCACGAACTGAATCGTCTACCTGCGGCATCTCTCCCCCTTCTCAAGTCCTATAGGGGGCGAAAAGGCACCCCTGTGATAGGTCAAGGAAATGATGTAGGTCACATAGCTTAGTATAGTAGATGAAGTAGAGGGGAGATGCTGCACTTTTTCCACTTCAGAGGGGGAGAGATGCCGCAGGGACAATTCGGTCCGGGAAGCTTGCCACAAAATTGGCGATATACTCGGGAGAGGTCCCACAAGCGGGACATGCCTCAAGTGAAATTCGCTGCACGTGAGACGTGCTGCAGGTGACTCAATATGGACCCACAATCTTTTTAAAACTATTTCTTATTACTGGAGTAACATGAATTGTTTTGAAGTTGGGCGTAATCAGAAATCCAGTGGACGGGTTCTTACTGGTTTTTTACGGTTTTTTTAAACAAAAATCTATTGCTTGAACAATGTGAGGAACTTGATCTTCAGGTATCAGAAATGAATATGGAACAGTTTAGTTTTAATTCTATCGAAAGCTTCTGAAAGCCGCTGACTAATCAACTTAGTCTAACATTTTCAAAAATGACTTTGGAATTTTGGAAAATGAAAAGTATAACTATGAATAAACAAACATTATAAACATCAAATACGAATAAGACGAATTTTAAACTAATTCTGAATTGGGAACGATGTCTTTCCAACAAAATAGTTCTATTCCGAACTAAAGAATTCTATTTTAAACTACGAAACTCGAATTTTCTACAAAGTAGCATTTTAACCAATATGGATGAAATATCTACCAACAATTTTTGTACATTTTTAAGATATCGAACAATTTACAGACGTATAGATTTTTTCAAGTCGAAATAATGTTAGTTAATAAATAACTTGTTTTTTTCAAGCTATTTTCATAAACAAATAGCCATATCAGGTATTTTCTATTCCTAAAATCGAGTTCATTCTATGGAATCGATCATATGTTACTTGGATATGAAGCCCGAGTACCATATTCGATCAACAAATAAAATTACACGAAAAAAAGTTTCAACTTTGGAAAAGAGTTAAATAATGTAGTTTCATAACAAGAAATCATGGCTTAATATCTGTCCGTCGATTCCGTGAAAAAATAATATTTTATTAGTAAATATGTACAAAAAATAATAAAAATTTGATCGAACAAATGTTATTAACAATAAAGTTGGTAATTGTAAGAAAAATCTTCTCGAAAATCCAGAATTTTGTTAGTTTCTGTTAATTACATCGGAAGAATCAAGTTTGAACCTGTAAAAATAGACAAATATAGTATTTAATAACTAACCTTGTTTAAACAATTATCAAATGCCATCGATCCATAGCAAGAAATCGTTGCTGAATAAGTAGAGGTTACTTTCGTAAAAAACGGTGTTTTATTTGTAAGTATATTTGATTGTGAATAAAATAATGAAAATTCGTTCGAACGAATGTTGTTTACAATGAAATTAGATATTGCCATCGAAATGTTCTCAATTATTCAGGGGTTAGTTATTTACAGTTAATTGCATCGAAAGAATCAAGTTTGAACCTCCAAAAATAGCCAAATAATACATTTGTTAATGGTGTTTGTTAAAATAATTATCAAATATTATCGATTTATAGCAAGAAATCAATCAAATCAAAATTTGTTCAAACAATTGTTATTTACAATAAAATTTTTTACTCTAATAAAAATGTTCCTGAAAATTTAGAAATTGATTATTTACAGTTGATTACATCAAAAAAATTAGGTTTGTACCTCCAAAAACAACCAAATGATGCATTCGTTCATTAAGGTAATTTTAACAAATATAAATTTTTATTTTCTGACCAAATATGATATTCAAATTTTATTTCCAAGTGATATCTGATCGATTTCATAGAAAAACTTGATTTAATCGCTCAAAAATACCTGATATCGATATTTGTTTTCAAAAATGGATTTTAGAGTGACAAATAATTCATGTACCTTCATTAATTCGATTGAAAAACTCTATTTTCTGGATATCGTTCGAAATAAGTACGAATCAAGTAACGGACCGCTGCCGATTCCTTGAAAATTATCATCGTTCACTTATTTGTTTATAAAAAATTTAATTATTTTTCATCATTTGCATTGCCATAGGGAAACCTTCCAGGGATGATTGCTCTAAGTTTTCTAGGTATTCTAAAATGAATCCAATCATAATGGTATGTTCAAATAGTAAAAAAATTTTGTTTTCATTTTTTTGTATCAAATAGAAAAATAAATGAAGATGAATGCAGAAATCAGACATTATAATTTGATGCGAAATTTTATTAGCTGTCATTTAAAAAAAATGAAAGCTGGATTTTAATTGTCTTCTGAAAATCAATTTGTCCATGGGCGTTTTTTCCCCCACTGTGTGGATCCAAGAACTAAGACGCCAATCGTGACATATAATACATTTAATAAAATCACTCAAAATATATTTTTGTTCGAAATTGATGAAATTTTTGGTAGAGATTTTTGTGATAAAGAGTTTGAGAATTCGAAGAAACTTGTGAAAGACTAGTGGAAGCAACTGATTGGAGAAATTTATTTTTATAAATATAAATTTTTAAATTATATCATAATAAAATATTTATATTTCATTAAATATAATCTTTGCACGAGAAAACTAATCACATTGATTGGAAATTCAATTTTCGCAGTTGATAAATGATATATAATTATAAATGATTCAAATATAATAATTTATTCAGTAATAAATATTTGTTCAATATTGCTCTTAGTATCGCTCCTCATAGAAAAGACACAATATGAGTTCACCTTGTACTTATTCTCCTGTTGAAAACCGCAGAACTGCATTATGCCATCTATAATTCAAATGCGGTCAAAATGTGAACTAGCGCAAGAGGGTCACAGTTTCAAGATTCATTTTAATTTGTGAATAAAAATCAGTTCCAAATTTTTTCAGTTTGAAACAATTAATAGAAAATACAAAAATTCATTTTTTGAAAAGAAAGTGTTTCTGACGAAATTTTCAATATATACAGTGAAAAAACGCCTTAACTGTCGAAACTGATTTTACACAAAATAACATTAATTCATTTCACTGCATCATTAGGTCAAAGTAAATTATAGTATTGAATGAATTTCTATTCACGCAAAAATAAACATAACAGTTATTACATATCAATTTATGCATTGAATATTCAATATCTGGGAAAGTATAACCTCAAAGTTAGGTTAAATTCGATCCTTCATTTCTGATTGCTTTCCCGAGAAAAAAAAGATTTATCAAAGAACGTAAATTTTCACTCTATACGATAAACATCAAATTTTGAACACTTTGTTTCGAATAAATAATAACTTATCAATAACTATTGAGCTTATGCTTCAAAAAACAGTAGTTAAATCACTTCTATGCATAAATTAAAATGCATCCTAAAAATAAGACCACCTTGCATTAGCTCGCTAAACTAGCGCGATCTAGATTTTATATCCCAACACATTCCCCTCCATAATTCATTACCACATGTCACAATTTTACTATCCAAAATTCGCACTAAAACTTACCAATACCATACTACCTAATTTTAAATCTTTCCAAAATACTTTCCATGCATATCGTGCTATTTCTAGTTACATAAAATAATGTTTGTATTAGCAGAAGGGAACTAAAATCAGTAAGCGTAAAAAAAAATGTCAATACCTTCAGATTCTATTTTTAACACATTAAAGGAACTTTTTTGTAAGAATGAATTTGAAAAATTATAAATAATATTTTGAGTTTCGTTGAAAATCACTTTGAAAGTGTATCGAGGTGATGTTGACAGTTCGCTGCACGTTGTATAAATGCAGCTGTTCAATCCTGCTGCCTTCCTCGGTGCTGTGCATCTGTAGATGTGTGTTGCGTGATTCTGCGCCGCACCACGACTGCCCCTTCTCAACTCGTTTCGAGCAATATTTTCAGAGGCTTTCAGTGTCAAGTAAGTGCTGCCTCCACGCGACCATTTTACTAACTCATTCTGCCGGAAATATTTTGTCCTTTCTGGATTCCACGCACGTTCGCTCGTTAAACTACTATTTCTTTTTGTATCGTATTTATTTTTAATATTCCAAGTTTCACGCTTCAAGAACACACGTTCCTAGATTGGAGACGACTGAAAAATTCAGAGAGAAAAAAAAACGCTTGACACTGTAAAATTTGAGCTATTGAACAAACTGTTAATAATCAATAATATTTATTGATTGATAATGCAATTATTTCTCATTTGAGAAAATTAAAATGCTCTTAAGAATTTTAAATATATTTTTCAATTTAGGTTCTCCAAGAGAAAGTGCAGATAATCACGTTTTTCTTAAATAGTTCTTCTAACTTAAAAAAAAATGGGAAAACTTTTTTTACATCATTGGAGAAATATGCTTTGATAAGAATGATCATAAAATCTCCTGTAATGTACATTAACTTTATTGTGAGTGCCTTGTGGGTTGGCATTCCAATTTTTTTTCCTTGTACCATTAGGCCATAATCCTTTGCGGGGTAAGCGTAACTCGTAAAATGCCATAATTGGTTGAGTTGAATGCACGGAAGGACACAGTCTCCCGCCAATATGCCAACTGCACGCAGTTATCCCGGACGGTCACCCATCCAGGCACTAGCCGCGCCTAGAGCTGCTTAACTCCAGTGATCGGAAAGAACTGGTTTTTCGAGCGTGATATGGCCTCTTCAAAGAAGGAAGTGAATCCTAGGCAAAATGATTATCTTATTAATAAAATATTCGGGTTTTTCACTCAATCATTGGATTCAATAAAGATGGATTTTGGACAATAAAGGCATTTAAAAACAAAATTGTTTGTATAAAACAGTTCCATTCTCGATCATAAAAATAACTTGAACGAGATTGTTGAATTTCTAACAATAAAATTATATTTGCAACAAAAAAGGTGCTTTTTAATGAAATAGTTTAATATTCAACTAAAAACAGTTGCGTTCTCAACGGAATAGTTGAAATTTCCATTTGAACAAATGAATTTATGAAATATTAAATTTTAAATTTAATATTCATGCATTTTGAAAATTGAACTAAACACTTGCATTTCCAAACGAAAGAATGTACTTTCTGACCATAAATAACTAATTTCCAACAAAACAGTTGCATTTTTTACTTCCAACGGAATAATTGAATTTTGAACAATGTATTTATATTTCCAACAAAATTGTTCAGTCCTCTTATGGAAAATATAATTACTTAACCAAAAACAGTTTAATTTTTCATTCACAAAATTGAATTGTACCAATTCGTTAAATGTATAACAAAAAAATCTGCCCGCTGCGCGGGCACATTCTCATCGCGCGCGGCTCGCTTAGCTCGCAAGTTTGAGCGCGCCTAGGGCGCGCGTCTTTTGGATCTCGCGCTTCGCGCTCGATGGTAATCTCACCTCGC
>WSXT02063759.1:0-12551 GCA_011762715.2 Neuroterus valhalla
TAAAAATAGTGATTTTTAACTTATAATAATTTATTGTTTCAAATTATGACTCTTATAAAAAATATTAGCAATTAGAGTAAAAGAAAAATAATTTTTCCATGGGAAATACACGCAAGCGACAATTTGCTTATACGAATTGTTCATAAAAATATTAATTGTTAACTCATAATAATTCACTGTTTCAAATTATGACTCTCATGAAAAATATCAGCAATTAGAGCAAAAAAAAATTTTTCCGATGAGAAATACACGCAAGCAACAATTTGCTTATACAGATTGTTTTTAAAAATATGAATTATTACCTTATGATAATTTATTTTTTCAAATTATGAGTATTATGAAAAATATTAGCAATCGGACAAACAAAAATTTCTCCAATGAGAAATGCATGAAAGTGAGAATTTGTTTATAAAAATTGTTCATAATAATTACCCTAAATAATAATAGAAATGTTGCTGTTCTATAAGAGTAGCTGCAATAATTCTGGCTGAAAGTGAGCCTAATTCAGCATTTTTCCTCAAGTTAGAAATTCTCAAACCTGAAGTGGCCAATTTTGTTACTTTATTTTTTTATATATTATTGATCCGAGAGGAAAATTCAAAAATCGAAAACCGCAATTCTCTTAAGAATTGATTGCTGAGTATTAAAAAAAACAAACATTCAAATCGTTCAAAAATACGACCTGCAGGCGATTATGAACACAACTTTTCGATTTTGAACCACTGTGAACCGGGGTGATTGGAGAACAGAATAAGAATTATTTTGTGATTCACCTAGATCAAAAGTGGTGTCAGAATTTTCCTTGACGATATTCTTCGAAATAAATACGACTTAAAATAACATTTATAAAGAAAAAAAAGAATGTTCCCATAAGATTTCAACAGCAGGAAGTTAAAAATAATATTTAGCCACAAATGAAGCTTGTGACAAATTCTTGCTTTGTTTCTAAAATTACTAAACTCAATCAAGTTTTCAATCAATATAAAAAAACAATAAAACATTGGTTTAAACATAAAACGCGAACTTCCAGAAAAATCATGAAGAGGACAAAATGAAAATTCTTTTGCGTTCCACCATAGTCAAAAACTGTGGCAGAATTTTTCTTTTTAGAATTCATAATGTTGCGAAGCTCGATGTCTCTTAAGGTGATATTTGCGTTTAAATTTAAGACCGCATTCGTTGCAAATAAATCTCGGTTCCACATCGCACTCGTAAGTAGTATGACGCCAATGACTTTTTGGATTGTCGTAAAAACGGTTGCATTTTTTGCACTGATAAGTTTTCTTCAATAGAGGCGACATCACAATAGGTGCTGGTGGTGGTGTTTTTGGAATCGACACATACTTTCCCGATTTCCTTTTTTTATTAGATTCGAAGATTCTTATCAAATTTAAATACCCGCTAATTTTAGGGGGTGTATACCCAGTACTTTTAGGAGACAAACTAGCCCCAGTTTTTGTCTCGCCTTTAACCGTCCTCTTCTTAGAAGGAGTTATAATGCAATCTTCTCTCTGGTGTTTCAAAAAACTTGCTCTTAAGTCAAAAGTATCCTTGCAACGGGAGCAAATTAAGGGTCCTTCAATTTGTCTTCTCCTTGACTTCAAATCTCTGTTTGGCTCAACGAGAGTCTGCGGAGTAGTTTCTTCATCTGAAATTTGAAAATTAAAATGTATTTTTCAATCTGACATGTTTAAATCTGTGATTTGACATGTTTTTTTTGTTTTGAAAATTTTATGAGACATAGTTTTACCTTCGATTACTTCTTCCTTGATTTTCAAATTTTCGTCAAACTTATCTTCATTCTGCGCCACAGTCTTGGATTCAATTTTCTTTTCCGGAATTTTCGTGGTGGAGATAACTTTCTTAGGCGTTTTCGGAATTTTGTCAAGCGAGATATTGTGTGCATCCTTTAGATGCTTCGAGAAAGGTACTTTGTAATCAAAAATCTCACCGCAGCTAAAGCAAACGTAAGGTCCTTTCGTTGGTCTTCCTCGCCCTTTCTTCAAATAATTCTGGTTTTCAGCATTCGGAGTGCTAGGATCATCTGCAAAATTTCAACAAAATTAAGTTAGAAAAGGAGCAATAAATATTTTTACGATTTCGATAAATACATACAAAAAGAGAGGATAAATAGTATAAAATACATAGATATGTATATAGACTTGATAAAAATGTAAGCTTGTCTTGAAGGGAAATATTTTTTAAAAGTTTATGATTTTGGCAATGAAAACATCCACCGCGGGCAGGAGGGCGCTGCGACAATGGCGGCTACGGCAGCCATATTGAAACCACCAAATGGCGTACGGTAAATTTAAATTGCCAATAATTATGCATGTGTCTGCATATTTACTTTTATATGGAAAGCCTTAATTCTAATCAGTAGAAGGATGTTTGATTAAAATTGATTTTTTACTCCTTATTCTTGAATAACATATGCATTCCATAGTACTGCTTACGCCTCCTTCTAAAAAATTAATAAAAAAAATTAGTATCGGTTGAACTGAAGAATAAAAAAAATTCGTATGATGAGTTGCACTCTTTCCATCCTTATAGTCACATTTCATACTTAAATCAAATTCAATAAAAAAAAGTTTGTTTCTAACTATAAAATTGTTAGAGATAAGTGTACAAATATTTTTTCCAGAAACATGGTTGGTGTTAAAGATATTCGTACGACTTTCTTCACTTATTTCGTGCCTGAATTGAAGCAAATTTATTTTTCCTTTCGAGGTTAGGGAAAAAGTATGAATAACGGCTCAAGAACTACTAGTCTGAAATTTCAAAGCTTTTCAAACATATCTTTTTTCTCCTAAAAGAAAAGTTATTACAATTAGGGAAAAAGTATTATTCTTTTACTAAATTGAAATTTCTGAGCAATTCTGATTGAAGAAGTCTAAAACAATGAATTTCCCAAACTTTGAGAAACTTAGTTATCAAACAATATTTTAATCCATAGTCTTAAAGAGTCGAACAAGAATTGTTTTCTTAACACTAACAGGGTAGCGATTCGGCGGACGATAAATTGCCGGATTTCCAATTGGAATAAGTTGAATTTTCGGTAAAAATAAAATTACTTATAACAAAAAAAAACTTTCAAACAAATTATTATATTTGTACACAAAATGATGGAGAATCTAATGAAATTGTAAATGTTAAACTGAAGCAGTTTAATTTTGAACCAGAAAGACAAAAAATTAATTTTCAACAAAAAAAACTATTTTTCAACAAATTGATAGAAATTTGTACAACTTGAATTGTTAAACGCAAAGAAGAATTTTTGAAGAAGAATATGAACTTCCGAAGAAAAAGATTATTTTCTACCAAAAAATCGAATAATTGAATTTTTAATCCAAAAAGACAAATTTTCACCGAATTGTCGAAGTTTGAACTAGAAAAGATCAATTTTTTACTTAAATGGAAAAATTCTATTTTCAAGATTAAGATTAATTTTCTACAAAAAAGGCAAATTTTCCACGAAGCACATCAATTCTTAAAGAAATAGTTAAATTTCCAAACTCAAAAAGCAATGTTCAACCAAATACTTGAATTTCCACTAAAAGAAGATGGATGAATTATTAACAAAGTACTTACAATTTCAACCAGAGGTGGATTTTGAATCGAAATAGTGCAACTTTAACAAAAAAAATTCGATTTACAACAAACAAAATCAAATTTTGAACAAGAAGTTTATTTTTTAACTAAGAAAGGATGAATTTGCAATGAACAATGTATGGATGATGTATGAATGTATTCATATATTTTTAAATTAGATTAAAGGAGTGTTACATTCTTTGAATTAAATTATAAGATATCTTTTTGATTAATAAAAAAAAAAGTGGTCATTTCTTGTAATCTCTGTGTACAATTTTTAATATTCTAGGGTGAGCCAAGTAAGTTCCCGGTTTTTCAATTGAATTCCCGGTTTTTTCCGGTAAATAGAATTCTCGGTCATGTCTCGGTTTTTCCCGGTCAATGAAGTTCCAAGTCAATGGAATTTCCGGTTATTTCCCGGGTTTTCCTCGGTCAGTGAAATTCCCAGTCATTCCCCGGTCAATAAAATTCCCAGTCAATGGAATTCCCGTTCATTTTCCGGTTTTTCCCGGACAATGACATTCCCGGTCATTTCCTGGTGTTTTCCCGATCAATGTAATTCCTGGTCATGTCCCGGCTTTTTCCCGGTCAATCAATTTCCCAGTCAATGAAATTTCCGGTAATTTCCAGGTTTCCCCGGCCAATGAAATTGGCGATTATTTCCTGGTTTTTCCCTGGTCATGTCCAGGTTTTCCCCGGTCGATAAAATTCCCGGCCAATGAAATTACCGGTCAATGAAATTACCGGTAAATGAAATTCACGCTCATTTTCCGGTCAATGAAATTGCCGGTTATTTCTCGGTCAATGAAATTCCTAGTCAATAAAATTTCCGGTCATTTCCCGGTTTTCCCTAGTCAATGAGATTCCCGGTCATTTCCTTGTTTTTTCCTAGTCAATCAAATTCCCCGTAAATGAAATTCCCAGTCAATGAAATTCCTAGTCAATGAAATTTCCGGTCATTTCCCGGTTTTTCCTGATCAATGCATTTCCCGGTCATTCCCCGGTTTTTCTCGATCAATGAAATTCCCGGTCAATGAAATTTCCGGTCATTTCCAGGTTTCCCCGGCCAATGAAATTGCCGATTATTTACTGGTTTTTCCCTGGTCATGTCCAGGTTTTCCCCGGTCGACGAAATTCCCGGTCAATGAAATTACCGGTCAATGAAATTACCGGTAAATGAAATTCACGCTCATTTTTCGGTCAATGAAATTCCCGGTCATTTCCCGGTCAATGAAATTCCTAGTCAATGAAATTTCCGGTCATTTCCCGGTTTTTCCTGGTCAATGAAATTCCCGGTCATTTCCTTGTTTTTTCCTGGTCAATGAAATTCCCGGTCATTTCCTTGTTTTTTCCTGGTCAATGAAATTCCCCGTGAATGAAATTCCCGATCAATGAAATTCCTAGTCCATGAAATTTCCGTTCATTTCCCGGTTTTTCCTGGTCAATGCATTTCCCGGTCATTTCCCGGTTTTTCTCGATCAATGAAATTCCCGCTCAATGAAATTCCCGGTCATTTCCCGGTTTTTTCCGGATCAATGAAATTCCTGGTCAATTCTTGGTTTCTCGGTCAAGTCGCCAGCCTGACGAATTAGTGTTGATCTTGATGACGATGACGATTCAGACTTGACTTATTCAAATAAATTCGTGGACAAGCCATGCATTTATACCCAATTTTCTTTGTTTAGTCACCAATTTCGTTCGTAGAATATTGCATCTGATATTTAGTAACAATATGAGTATCAAGATGTCTTTTATTCCTATACTTATTACCACATACATCACATTTCTCGGCCGATTGGAAGTATATTTTGAAACCTGTTGTTCTGAAAAAATTAGAAAAAATTCTTATTTGACCTTTTTATAGTATATGTGTACTGGATTATTGAGAAGAATCTCTGAATTAAGCAAGTCTCTTTTAATCTTTCATTCAAATATTCTCCTCCAGGATTCGTATTGATTAAATTAGAAAATAAGACGATTTCCTTCAATCGTTCTTTGTTTCTTATTTATTGCTGCTTACCTGAATTGTTGTCTGATTTCTGAATCTACAATCTCTTACCCACCTCGAAATTCTTGTAACAATACGAAAAATCATCATCCTTTATTTCAGGGTAGCATGGTTGATTGCCCACGACTTTATAATTATTACACATGCTTGAATTGTGTTGGTCTGAAAAATAAATCGAATTAATAGTTTGGGTGTGACAAAATATTGGCCAATGTTTGTATTTTTCTCAAATTCTTGAAAGACAAGAAGTTAGACAGGAAAACTGAAACATGAAGAATACAAACCCCCTATTTGAAGAACAGATATTTTATTAAAAATTACTCAAATACAAAATTCTGAACAGGTTATAAATATTTTATTATGAAGGATGCTTGTGATATTTGCATGCCATAGTAGTTTTCCAATAAATATTATACTTTTGACATGTCTTTTTTAGGTTAGAATTGAACATTAGGTCTCGCAATACAACGAATATTGTGATTAGAAAGGGCCTGTTTTTGTCGAAATTTACGACCGCAGAAATTGCAGAAAAATTGTGGCTCCACATTTATACATTCGTAACGTTTGTGCCGAGATAAATTCGGTTGGTGAATGTAACTTCGTCCACACATGTTGCATTGGAACTTCTTTTGAGATTTGTCCTTTGTTTCTTGATTATCAGACCTCCTCTGTACTTGAGTTTCATAGACGGTCCGAAAAGTAAACGGTCTCGATTCCAAATTTCTATTCATTTTCCCAAGTTGTAAAAAACTTCTCGATTCTAGAGCCTTCTTCAGAACACTTTGTTGGCCTGAAAATATGAAAAATTGAATTAGCAAAAGAAATTTTTTACAGAGTTTGAACCATTTATCTGAAGGTTTACACATTTTATTAAGGTAGTAAAAAATTCGCATTGGTACCTAGAAAAAAATTAGACTAACAAAAGAATACTGAAGCTTGTTCATTATGTTGAAGCACTGTTCATAAAAAATTCGATGTCAAAATAAAATTTATATAAGTTAGAAACAGTGATATTTTACAATTAGTAGAAACAAAGTCGGAAAAAAAGTCGGAGAACGAAAATGTAATTCGGATTTAATAAAGCGGAAGAAGTCACAGAGTTGAGAAAGAAATATAAAAAAATTTCAGAGAGAAATTTTGAAGATCGCTCAAGTTCATGAAAGTTATAATTAAAAATTAGTACTTTTTCATATTGGAAGAACAAATTGCAGTTGGTTAAAAATCGGCAAGACACAGTTGGAATATTATTTTATCAACAATTAATCAAATATGCAATGAACTACAATTTCGAAGAACTACGCAATTACTCAAGATTATTGCTCGAACTATGTTGATCTGGAAAATAAAAAGTCTGATTATTGATTTGATAGTGGCAAAGTATTTTTTTTAAGGTTTATTCTTTTTATACTGAGCAGCCTATTTTTTTAATTTTCCGATTAGACCAAAATCAGAGGATTTATGTTGCTTTACAAATTGACCTCAAAAATGACTCTCGGTTAACAGAAAAAAGAAAGCACCTAATATTTTTGTAGTTTTTAGGATTTTTCGTGTCTGCTCTGTGTTGTTTCATGTAGTTTTAGGTGTTCTTTCAACTTGACTCAAACATTTTGGAATATAATTAAAATTAACCTAGAAATTGCTATTTTTATAACAAATTTCAAATTCGATCTTCTCAAAAATTCCATGTTTTTTTTTGCTGATTTTTTTTTACAAACAGCTGATTCCAAGAACTAAATTTTAGGCTATAAGGGATTTTCCAATTTTACGTTATGTGGAAATAAAAAAAAAATCATTTTTTCCACTTTTTTGCGTTTACTTGCTCGAGTCTTTTAATAAATCGGTTTTATCAGGAAAATTTGTTGAAATAGTTTGAAATCCGATAACAAAAAATGGGACTAATCACGATACCTCATACTGTTATCTCAAAAATATTTTTTTATAATTGAAAATTATTTACTAGAATACTCGTGCAAATAAACGCAAAAAGTAAAAAAATCAATTTTTTTTTTATTTCCCCATAACGCGAAATTGGAAAGTCCCATATAGCTTAAACTCTAGGTCTTAGAATCAGCTATTTGTGAAAAAAATTAGCCAAAAAAAACATGGCGTCTTTGAGAAAAACGAATTTGAAATTTTTTATAAAAATAGCAATTTCTAGGTTAATTCCAATTATTTTTCAAAATGGTTAAGTCAAGTTGCAAGAACACCTAAAAGTACATCAAATACAAAGCAGCTACGAAAAATCTTAAAAACTACAAAAATATCAGGGATTTTCATTTTGCAGTTGACCAAGAGCTATTTTAGAGGTTAACCTAAAAAGCCACATAAATCCTGTAAAATTGGTCCAATCGAAGAATTAAAACAATTCGTGTCCTCTTATTTTGCTCCTAGAAAATAATTTCTGCATCATTTGAAGTGGAATTGATCTATAATTGATTAATAAGAATGAATACAGAACCATTTTAGGAACAAATATTTTATTGAATATAAATCAAATACAAATTTTCGACTACCTTCTGCATTTTAGAAGACAATTTTTTTTATCAATATAGGAATCTACGTTGAAATTAAATGATAAAGAATTACACGATAACTTATTGCTACTTACAATGATGCTTTATCAAAAAAATAAAATTTATAATCCAAAAACGTTGACACAAATTCCAAATCTAATGAATCAGGCCATAGCTGGTCATCGTCGTCTTTTAATATTTCAATAGGTTTATCATGTCATAATAAAAATTTATTGTACTGATTGTTCTACTATATTTCGAACATTGAATAAAAAATTTAATTATAAACGAGAAATAAAAAATGTTCAAAGATGTCAATTCTTGGTTGGAAAGAGTAATACATATTTTATCAGAAAATATCAACTTAATACTACCCCTTGTTTAAAAATTTCAAATCCGAGACTAAAAAAAAAATTCGTATTCCTGAGAATCCGTGAGATTCCACTGATTCAAAAGTTTAGAGCGTAATTATTTGACATATTTCGTTCGACAAATTCTATGGATAGAGATCGATTGACGCAAGCACTATCAAAAATCACTGCTGGCTTTGAACCACGATAACTCAGCAAAAAAAAAAGATAGAGCAGAAAAAAACAGTTGGAAGCCTATAAAATTCCACGTTTAGTGATGTCAAACAGATTTGGTTTTTATCTGCTGAAGAGAATACAGCACGTGATGAATTTTAAAAAAAATTCTAGAGTTTCTAAAATTTTGTACCCCGACTTCAACTTTTAGCATGACCTAGGAAAATTGTTGCGAAAATCTGAAAATTATATGACATAGAGCCTAAAAGTTTATCTTCAATTTAGGCCAAAGAAACTCGAAAAATCTCCATCGGTTCCCGAGATACGATTAAAAATGTTTAATCGTATATTTAATCGTATCTGAGTTGAGTTTTAGTCGACGATCACGGTTCTCGGACGGTCTGTTGCTCGCCTCCTTCGTTGAGACAGGACCGAATAGGCCACGCACAGAGGTGGTGCTTGGTTGGGGCTCTCTTACACTTTCGATTTAGCTCACCATTGTTTTGTATTTCAAATGATTGTAAATTTTGAAGATTATTCATTGTTTTCCTAAATAATTTGGAAATATTTCAATTCACAATTATCCTCATATAAAAAAACAAAAAAGATGATGAAGAATTTTTTTATTTCTTAAGATTTTTATCAACTAGAATAATAATAAAAATGTAGATATATTGTTACGAGAGTAAACTATTTTTCAAACGAATTCAGCATCTAATTTCTTAATAAATTATTTATATGAAAGACTCTCAAAAATAAAAAAAGTGAATAATAATGAAATTTAGAATGAAAGATGTTATTTTTTCGACTAAGATAATTAATCTGAATTAATCCCGGACCAGTAATCGATAAAATTACCATATTAAATTAATGTAATAATTATATTATTATTATATATTATTATAACGTCAATATATCTACATTTTTATTAATTATTCTGAATTGAAATAATTGTAAATAATCAAAAAACAATGAATAATTAAAAAATGTACAATCGTTTGAAATAAAAATTACTGATGAGCAGAATCAAAAGTATAAGACAGCTGCAAGCAAGCACCACCTCTGTGCGTGGCCGATTCGGTTCGCCTCAACGAAAGAAGCGAGCAGCAGACCGTCCGGGAACCGAAATCGTCGACTAAAACTCAACTCAGATACGACTGAACATTTTTAGTCGTATCTCGGGAACCGATTAAGATTTTTCAAGTTTCTTTGGCTTCAATTAAAGATGAAAATTAAGGCTCTATGTCGCATAATTTTCAGATTTTCGCAACAATTTTCCTAGGTAATCTTAGAAGTTAAATTCGAGGTGAAAAATTTTAGAAAATCAAGGATTTTTTTTCCAAACTTATCACGTGCTGTATTCCCTCCAGCAAATAAAAACAAAATCTGTTTCATATCACTGTGATTTTTGATAGTACTTGCGTCAATCGATTTCATAATTCCCAACGGTAGTGTATATATACCCATTCCAAGAAAAAATATATTGTATTCCAGAACAACGCACATGCAGTTTAAAATATATCTGAATCATTGAAGTCATTTTCATTACTAGACACTATGGAATAATTTTACTTTAGTGCTAAAGAGGTTAGAACTAAAAGAGTTACACTTATGCTGAAAGAAGTTGGACCTAATGATATATTATTAATCATAATAATAATGATAATAATAATAATTTCAGGCTGGGTGTAAAATTAAATATTTCGTTGAATCTTATAGAATTGGGAAAATTATTGTTCACCAAATGATATAAAATGGGAGGGTGGGACTTGAAAACATAAATTTTTTTTTTTTCTTTGACCACCCTCATTCCTTCCGATTTGCTGCTCCATAATTTTAAGTGAAGCCGTAGTATGTAGTTTCGTCTCTCCGGTTGAAAATTCTTTTCCGCAATATTCACACGCAGAATTTGAGCTAAAGATTTGTGCCACAGTAGTATTTTTGGTGTCGACCTAAATCATTTCGCCGGCTATACTTTCGTGCACACTTATCACATTGGTACCTCTTTTCGGGCTTTCCTGCTTCCTTTTTTCTCGGTAATTTTCCTTTGACCTGAGGTTTCTTGTGGGCAGATAGAAAATCATCTCTCATGTTTCTTTCACCTACAAAAATTTCTCTGGATAAAAGTTATGAAGTTTCTGACACTTTTGCAGTTTTTGATAAGAATAAAAATATTCGAATATTAAATCTCATTATTCCAAATATTAAACATTATTATTAGGAGAGACTTCAGTCGGAAATTTTTATCAATTAAATCATTAAGAGTGTTCCTTTCATCGCTTTTTATTTATAGCTTTTTACCTGGATTTTTGTGTGATTCCTGACACTGCGAATTCCCTTCCATCTCGTAGCCATAAAAAATATTCTCCTCCTTCAAATCAAGGGAACATAGTCGATCATCCATCGCTTTATATTTTTTATATGCCTTAGAATCAGGCTGATCTGGAAATTGAAATTTTGGTTAAAAATTTGGTACTGACAAAGTGTTATGATATCGTTTTGAAAGATTTATGCGGCAGGAATCAGTGGAATTCAACTGATTCAAGTTTAGAGAGTAATTCATTGACAGATTTGGTGCAATAACTTCTGAAAATTAAAACCCGAATGAAAACATCTTGGATCCTTTCAGTAGAAATATTAATAAATATAACAGTGAATAGAAAAATTCAAACCTGAATATAAAAACCTATTCCATGAACAAATGTTTTAATAAAAATCACTCTAATATACATAAAATAGATCACAGTTCCAAAAAAAAGTATTCGAAACCACTAACAAAAATAAAAATAGGTTTCGACCAATAAATGAAAAAAACGAACAAACATTGTGGAGGTCTTGATGTCATTCACTTGTCCATACCGCTCTCCTTATTATGCGTTTTTTTTAAATATTCTATTAAATTTGTTTGTCCAATATTTTTTTTTTGTAAAAGTCAGAATTTTCAATGTAGAAGAATCTCTAGTCTCCAAGCCTACATGATTATACAAAGATGGGTACCTCATAATTTCCTTTTTAACTTGCCCTGAAACTTTATATACATTATGAATGATTTTTTGTTGGAAAATCTTGTTTTTGTGGCTAAAATCGGAAGTTTTTCTTTCAAATTCAAGTTTTTCTCTAATAAAACTAAATTATTTATTAACGAAATTCAATCAAATTTTTGCTTGTTGAAAATCCATCTCTTTGGTGGAAAACTCAACTTCTTGGTGGGAAATTCATCTTTTCATTCGACAATTCAACTATTTTGTTGTAAATTCGTCATTCCTTAGAAAAATCTTTTCTCTTCAATAAAACTAAATCATTTGGTACATAACTTGACAGGTTCTTATTTCGCCAGTTATATAGATATTTCTAACAGATTATGCAGGAGACTGTGGCCTCCTCAGTGTGCAACTTAACCAATAATGATTTGTTTACAATAATGAAGTGCAAACGAGTTACACTTACTCCTAAGTGAAATTATTTGTCTTAATGGTCTAATAAATAATAATATAAATAATAATAATAATAGTAATAATAATAATAATGATATTAATAATAATAACAATCAACACGTGATATCACTCAAGATCAATTTTTGACGAATAATAATCATAATTGAAATTTTTGTTAAATATTTGGAAATCAAAATATTTTGTGAAAGGTTCCTTCTTCTGTTTAATAATCATATTTTTTTGGGTTAAAAGATCATCTTTTTGGTGGAAAGCTCAAATTCTTGATAGAAAATTTATCTTTTCATTCGAGAATTGAACTTCTTTGTTGTAAATCCGTCATTCTTGAGAAAACAAATCATTTCTTCTTTTCAATAAAACTAAATTATTTTGTACATAACTCGACTGGTTCTTTTATGTGGAAATTTCTAAACGATTCCTGCAGGAGACTGTGTATTTGGCTTAATGATATAATAATAATAAT
>WSXT02063770.1:0-12551 GCA_011762715.2 Neuroterus valhalla
CCCTAGGCGCGCTCAAACTTGCGAGCGAAGCGAGCTGCGCGCGATGAGAATGTGCCCGCGAAGCGGGCAGATTTTTATTTTTTTTTTATCCGATGAGGTATTTTTCCGTAAATCTCGTTCATCCCCTGCTGAGAGAATATTGGATGACTATTAATTTGCCAATGGCGATACGTATTCGAAGAGACCTACTTTGAAATTTTTTTTTATAGATTCAAATAATCATTCATTAAATTCTTACGTGAAGTTTTGGTAATAAAACACTTTTCTATCTGAAAAGACTATTTTTCAACAAAATATATGAATTTCCAAGCAAGAGGATCAATTTTATACCAAAAAAGACGAATTTCCAACATAATCAATGAATTTTTAACTAGATTGTATAATATTCAACTCAAGAAGATAAACTTTCTACAACAAAATATGAATTTTCGAAGAACCAGTTCAACTTTCAACTAAGTAATCCAATTCCTGATTGAATAGATTGCAATTTCGAATCAAAAATACTTGAATTCAACTAAATAGACGAAATTTGACAAAAGATTTGAATCTTGAACCAAGAAAGATTTTTCGGTCAAGAAAAAAAGCATTTCAAACAAATTGTTGATGTTTCAAGCCAGAAGAAGAATTTTCTACAAAGCAGTTCGATTTTCTTCCTGAAAATGTGGATCTTTAACTAAAAAATTTGTGATCTTCAACAAAATCAGATTAATTCCGAAGTACACAGTTGAACTTGCAACAAAAAAGAAGATGCTTAGAAGCTATTTCTACCAAACGAGAAAAAGATTCGAACCAAAAAAAAAAGAAACTGAACAGTAGTATTGAATTTCCAACCAAGAAGTATCTTTCAGTCAACTGAACAAGACCAAAACAATTTTCAAAAAACTTGGTTTTAACCAAACTTTCAACAAAAAAGACAAATTTTCAATAAGAAAGGATAACTTTTCAACAAAACTGATGAATTCGAAATGAAATTATCAAATTCTTAACCAAATAATAAAAATTTGTGACTAAAATACATGAGCATGTATTTTGGTTAAGAGAAAACACAAAATTCAACTTAAATGATGAATCTCCAGTCAAAAAAAAATGAATTGTTGACTGTTTGAAATTTTTTCAAATCGGCAAACCGTCTAAGAAAAATCAGCTATTTGAATTTATTACCGATCAAAACGTTTATTTATTCTATTTTTTTATTTATTTTTTTTTATTCATTGAAAATTATACGCAACAGCCGAGGCCAATAACAGGGTAAAAGCTTAATTGTAGTAATACAATGCATTGAAATACGCCTTAAATAAATTATAATACGTTGAAAATTAATCACTCTATCGCTTTTATATTCTACGAGAGATTATAAAACTTTTTGCTTCTGTTTTGAAGACTGGGCAAGAGATCGTAAATATATCTATGTATGCATTCCTCGCTGTATAAAGAACAAATTCGTCCATAATAGTGCACATTCGGAAAATCGGTGAGTTTCGAATCAAGTTGTTATTTGTTCTCTTTGCCCAGAATTAAATGCCGGAGTTCTAAATAAGTTTGGAAGCTTTGAGATGAAGTTTCTCATAACCTTAAATACAAATACTAGTAGCATGTAGTTGTAACGTTCTTCTAGTGTAAAAAGATTGGATTTTTTATATAATTGTAGATAATCGCTGCCTTTTGGTGGGTAGAACCCTTCCTTTTTGAAGAACAATAGCTTTAAGAATCTTTTTATTTTAATATCAATTATAATATCGAATAATATTAATATAACATTTGAACACTTCCTTTTGATAAATGATTCGGTTTTTTCTTCAATGTTTGATTTTCTTTTTTTTCCAACAGTTGAAAATGCAACTGTTAAGAAATTCGCATATTCGAAATTTAACTTTTAAAAATCCAATTTTTAATTTTCTTCAATTTTTGATAATGCAATTTAATTTTAAAAACACGTGTTCGAATTATTTTATTATCATAATTTCACATGAAAATATAATGGATGAACAATTTGATTTATACAATTTTTCTCTAAGGAAGTGGATTTTTTGATAACGGGTAGTCACAGACTGTTCTATTATGATTTTTTTCATTATATTTTCTTATTATTTCATTATTTTTAATTATTTTATTTTTTTAATTTATTTTCATGCCTTAGGCATAAGTTTCTCTCGTTTTTAATTCTCAACCTGAAAACAAAAACTGAAATTCGTAGGTATAATTAATTTATAGAAATAGCAAAAGCGAAAAAGTAGCTTCACATTTAAAAAAGTAGCAAGAAAGTAAAAAAGTGTAAAACTTGGATATTTTGAACGATATTTAATATAAACTATATCTGGTTTGAAAATAAATTGCACGATATCAGCGTTGTGATAAAAAAAATGATAATTTCTTTCATAAACAATTGCAGGCTGGCACGCGACCAGAAAAACCTGGAGAGAAGTCAGGGAATTTAGGCAAAAAATGTATCTTGAACCGAAGAAAATGTATATTGAACCGAAAAAAATGAATCACAAACAATATAGATGAATTTTCAACCAAAATTATGAATTTCCAACAGCAAAAAAAATTATTTGCAAAAAAACCGATTTCCAAAAAAAAGTGCCTTCTGGATAAAGTAATTGAATTTTTGAATAAAGAAAGATGAATTTTTAACCTCCAATATGACAGTTGATATTTCGAACAAAACAGATTATGATTGATCAAAAACAGTTCAATTCAATGAAAAAAAATACGAACTTTTGACTACATAGTTCATTGTCAGACAAACAATTGAATTCTCAACAAAATAAAATCTTCAACCAAAACAGTTAAATTTATACCATTTTTAACTGGAATGGATGACATTTTGCCAAAAGGGATGAACTTTCAAACTAGAAGGACGAATTTTTGAATAGAACAGTTGAATTTGCCACCAAAATCGAAAAAGATTTTTCAATCAAAAAGGGTAAAATTGCAACTAAACGAACGAACTTTCAACTGAAGAATAGTAAATCTGAGAAAGGAATAATATTACAGTTAATATTATGACCAAAAAGACGATTTTTCAACAAAAAACTTCAACTCTGTTCAAAACAGTCGAATTCTAAACCCAGAAAAATTTTTTAGTCAAAAAAAAAAAGAAAGAATTTTAACCAAATTGTTGAGTTTTTAAGCCAAGAAGCCGAATTTTCTACAAAATAGTTTCATTTGAAACAGAAGGATTCATTTTTCCAACAGAAGAGTGAAATTTTCAATCGAAAAACATTTTCCAGTTGAGAGGGAAGAAACTGCAACCAAACTTGTAATCTTTCAACTAACAAAATTTTTATAGTATTGTACTGTTCAGTCATTAAGAGCAAAATTGCAACCAAATGTATGAATTTCCAATTGCGAAATATTATATTTGATATTTCGACCATGTTAAACCATGTAAGAATTTCCAGTCATGAAGAAAATCAATTTCGAATAAATTGTTGAATTTTTAGTTATTAAAGTTAATTATAAACTACAAAACGAACTATAAACAGAATAATTCAATTTTCAACCGAAGATGTTAATTTTCAACAACAAAAATTACTTTCTAGCAGATTATTTAAATTTAAATCAAGTAGTTTAATTTTCAACCAAACAAAATGAATTGTCATCGAAAAATTTAATACTTGATATTCAGAAAAAAGTATATAATTTTGAATAAAGAACAGAGAAATTTAACGAAATATCTGAATCTTTTACAAAATTAGTAGAATTTCATATCCAGGTAGACGAATTTCAAACAAACCAATCAAATTTTCAAACAAAAAGGATCATTTTTCAATAAAACTGTTAAACTTTCAACTAAAAACGATGAATTCTTCGCAAACCAGTTGAATTTTAAATCTGAAAGTATGGATTAATCTCGAAAGAGGTCAGTTTTAAACAAACAGGTAATTCTTTACCAAAATAAATGACTTTTTATCCAAACAATAACGGAAAAGATCAGTTTTAACCAAACAGGTAACTCTGCCAAAATAGTTGAACTTTTAATCAAAAAATATTTATCATTCAAGAGAAAAATTGCACCAAAGTTATTGAATGTTTATGCCTAATAACACATTTTCTGTTGAACAATTGAATTTTCAACAATACTTCCATTGACATTACAAATTTTTCCTGCTCAAAATATTTTTTACACAAAACATATTCTATAGAAAATTATCATTTTTACTCAAATATTGTTCCTGCTCTATGGATTTAATTTATTTTACAGTGATTTTTTATAATAAAATAAGTCCTGTTATGAAGAACTGCTATACATTATTACCTTTTTTTATCAAATAAATTTCATAAAAATCTTTTTTAAAATAGCAAAAATGAACAAAATCTATGGAACAGGAACAATATTTAGGTAAAAATGACCAGTTTTTTGCAGAATCTATTTTAGGTAGGGAAAATTCGTTGTGGAATTTTTCTTATCAAAAATTAATTCTTGAAAAATGAGTTTTGAGGTGAAAATTAGGTGTAGAATATATTTTGTGCAGAATAAATATTGGACGTTATATTCTAAAATGATTACTATATATTTCTGAGTAGAAAATCTCTGAAGGGAATATTTTGTAGAGGAAAAATATAATACTGTTTAATTTTGTGTGAAAAAATGTGTGGAAAAAAATAGACAGTACACTTTGCTTACTTATTTGTAGACTAAGATAAAAAAAGAAGAAAAAAAAATCGACAGGAATTCCATTTTCGGTCAGAAAAATTTCAGGAAATTCGGGGAATTTTTAAATCCGTCTGCACTTGACACCCTGCGATTGTTCCACATAAAAAAAAACATTATAAAATATATGTATAACTTACGGTAAAACTAGAGGGCTATCATCACTACAGTCACAAAATCTCTCCGCTGCGTAGGCCTTATCGTGCATATTAGGAAATGTTCTCAAATTTTTTACAAAAGCATTTGCTATCGGAACTAGAGCTGTAAAAATCAATAAAACGTCTAAAGTTACTAGTACATCGATTTTGAGCCTGAGATTAAAATAAGACTCTTAATTTTTTTTAAATATTATTTCAATCAGAAAAAAATAAGACAAAATGAAGGAGAAAAGAAAGAAAATGTAGAAATAGAATAATTGAGAAGAGGAAAAAAAATCGAATCAAAGTTTTCTGATAAATATAAAAAGTACCTCCAGTTTTATTTCTGACCATTCCAATAGTGCCACCAGTGAAAAGAACGAGAACTCTTCCTTCCGGGTCGTTCATTTCATCATGGAATTTTCCAATTGAGGGATTCCGCTTTTGTAAGAATGAGGAATTTCGCTTTTGTAAGAATGGCGAATTGGATTTTTGATCAGAATGATTTTCCGTATAAGAATTTTCACTAAAACTATCACTTTCCACTCTTAAATCCATGATTTACTCCAGTTTTTAAAAGAACTTTCTTAATAAATAAAAATAAGAAGAGATCGCAGATATAACCTGTTAATAATTAAAAATATTATAATAATTGATTAAAATTGCAAATAATATTGTTTGAATAGTTTACCAGTTAAGGTAGGTTGTAGATAATATTGCGGAGAGTTAAATGTGTGATGATTTAAGGAAATATGCTGCAGACTTATTGTACAAGTTTGTACATTTGCGCCTTTTCAGCAGCCCACGAGGTGAATTTATCTGTTTTCATATGCTATATATATTTGTTGGTGTTAGTGTCGCGGGTAAGGTTAGGTTACAGTGAAGTTTAATGTACATTTCGTACAGTTTTTTTACAGTGTTGACGGTGTTGACCAGTGTTGACGGACTTGGGGGTTAGGTCAAAAATTATCAAAACAAAGTTATTTACAGGAACAGGAAATATTTGCGACTTCATGTGATCTCAACATTCGATAAATGACTGAGGAAACATTATCTAAACAGAGGTTGAGAAACAAGCGTATGTGAGAGATTTTTATTTACTTTTTTCAACTGACGGATAGTGTTCACAAATGGAAACAGAACTAGCGAATTACCGTAATAAAAAACGCAAGAAAGAGATGATTGAGTCTGTAAAAAATAAACTGAAGGAATTTCTATTATGGAATAAATTTGTAAGCAAACGGAGCAAACCTCAGGAATCCAACGTCGAGGCTGAGGTAGGTTATGGTTCAAATGTCACAAAAATATTAGTTTTAGGTCTTATATAGTCTCATATTGCGCTATAGTGTGATTTTATGCAAGATGTTTTTCAATTGATAAATGAGACTCTTTTGTTTTTTGAATTCATTTTCACATTTTTATTGCAAAAAGGCTGAACCTACCAATTATTAATTATATACGCTGCCACATCATCAAAAATGCTCGATACATTTTCAGAATTATTTCTGCTGCAAGATTGAATGAAAAGACATATAGTTGTGAGATGGCAAAACTTTCAAGAACATTTTTAAATATTTAAAAAATCTCTGATAATTTGAAAGTTCAAAATTTACAATATATACATTGAATTCAAATTGCTGGTTTTCTCTGGAAAATATTGTAAAATGACAAAAAATGTGTACAAAATATTCTTGAAATACTTTTAAATTGGCATATTCACTAGATTGCCCATTACAAATTATAATTTCGCAGAATTCCCTCCTGATATTGTTCCCTTGGGTGAAACAATCTGCGGTATTATAGGTATCATCAAAAGCGGTTTCATATATTTTATTACTTTTATTCTGAGTTAGGGAAGTAAACAAAAAAAAGAAATATACAAAAAAATTAACTCAAGTAATTATAATTATCTTGACTTCAAACAAGGAGAAGAATTATAATTATCAAAGTTTAATTTTTATAATTGCGACAGGGAATTTTTGTAAAGAAAAATTGTTTTTACTGTGAGGCAAATAAAATAATAATTTCCAAGCCACTTTTAATTCTGCGTTGATACATGGAATTTCAGTTGGAAAAATAGAATTTTGAGTTTAAAACAGGGAAATTCCACGAAGAATTATAATTCTCACTTCAGGACGTTGTTTATTTGTTTTAATCTGAGTAAATAATGTTGTAAAAGAATTATAATACTGAGATAGAGCTGGGAATTTATGGAAAGAATTATAATTCTCTTATAAGTTTACTTCAGAACAGAAAATTTTGTTGAGAATAATAATTTGACTTGAAACAGGGAGTTCTTTACATGGAACGGAAATTTTCGGGAAATATTTGAGTTTTGATTTAGAATAAGGTGGAGCGGGAAGTTTGGGGGAATAACTTCAATTCTAGTTTGAACAAGGGGATTTTCAAAAACAGTTCCCTTTCCAAGTCATATTTTAAAAGTTTCTTGTTTCAAATCAGAATTTGCTCGAATTTCACAATTGAAATTTTTTTCGCAGCCTCAACTTTGTCAGAATTTGAAACTCTCCTCTCCCAAATTTTGGAAACATGGAATAACTATATTTCTAAATTATAATATTAAATGTTGCAAATGGATATTCAGGGTGGCGATTTGGCAGACGATTTCAAATTACTGGCCATTTCCCGGTCAACTAAAAGTAGCATATTCATATTTGTCACAAAACGCAAATATTTATTCCAATTCATGACGTTGATTTCAAACATGATTCAACAAAACAGATCAAGAATTGCAAAATAAATTCATTTTGAAAAAAATACTCGAATTTTCCACGAAAAAATATCATTTCCTATAAAAGTTGGAACAGTTAAACTTACAATTGGAGAAATCAATCCGCGATAACAAAAAAATGTATTCCTAACAAAATAGTTCATTTTTCAACCAAAGTGATGAATTTTCAAATAACATTATGAAGAGGCGAATTTCCAACAAAAATAAATTAAAAAATCAATGTTCAACTAAATACTTTAATCTTCACAAAAACAGATGAATTGATTTAAAAAAAAATAGTTATATTTTTAATCAGAGGTGAATTTTAAAATAAAATAATGCACCTTCAACAAAAAGGTGTAATTTTCAAAGTAATCAAAGTAATAATTTCAAACTAATAATTTCATGTAAAAGATTCCCTGTTCCAAGTGAAATTATATATCTTTATTGAAACTCACTGCCCCAAAATAAAAACTATAAATATTTTCTGAAATTCCCTGTCCCAAGTAAGCTGAAAAAATGTCACAGAGCTACATAAAGTATAGATATATTAAAAAATTTTCAGAATCAGAGTAAAGGAACGTTACATTTTTTACATCAAATGATAAAATCTCTTTTTAATTAAAAGAAAAACCGGTCATTTCTCGTATTCTCATGGTAAAATTTTGAATTGTGTAGGTTAAGTCGAGAAATTCCCCGGTTTTTAAATTGAATTCCCGGTCATTTTCCGGTCCGTCCTGGTTTCCCGGTCAAGCCGCCACCCTGATATTGTTTTGACGTGGTGTAGAGGATCTATTTTCAAATATGTAATTGTGACTTGGAACAGGAAATTCCCGTAAACAATTATAATTTTCAATTTGAGACAAGGAATTTTAGTTGAAAAAATGGTAAAAGAATCTCAACTCTGAAATAGAACTGCAAATCTTTCGAACTTCTTTTAAATTGACCGGAAAAAAAAGAGAAAATGACCAGGAATTGGGAATCGTTTGTCGGGTAGACACCTCGTTCTTATTTAAGTTTTAATTTATGTATTTTCTGTTTCCGTTCGTGGTTAATCCGAAAAATACATTGTATAAATTAAAAAGCAAATCCTATTTTATTCGAAACTCAAATCAATGTTTTGACTATATAATTCTAAAATTTATATGATTCTATTTATCATCAAGGATCGTGTAAAACTGCAGCCACAGGATTATGATGATCAAGGAAGTACCGTATCAGACGAGAATATTGAGCCAACTCCTCCAGAAAATCCATTCATCACATGGACAATCTACTTCCTCTACTTTTCACTCTGGGCTACACTTTACATCCTAGCTTTACGATTTGAATTCGGCGCCGTGTATTTTATACTTTCTAGTTTCTATTTAATATGGGCCAATACTAGATCTGGTCCCAAAAAGGAGGGAGAAATTAGCGCTTATTCGGTATTTAATCCTGACTGCCAATCAATTGACGGCACTCTGAAAGCCGAACAATTTGAAAGAGAAATTATGTTTGGAGCTGCAAGCCTTCACTGATTGAATACTTTAATTAGCAAGCATGATGTACGTAAATAGCACATTTTTTAAATAATTTAACCAACCAGGGCCGGCGGAGTAAAATTTGTTAGTGTATGGAGTTTCCTGTTCTATAAAACGACGAATTTCTAATGCGACCCTTATTGAGATTTTTTCCTTTCTGAAGGGTAAATTCGACAGTGATTTAATTTCTTGATCTTCGGAAAATTTGTCGGAATAAATTAATTTTTTTTAGAATTTGAAATTTAAATTTCATTTTCTATGGATTCTAGAATTTTCGAAGCTTTGAATTGAGAATATTAGATTTAGTTTCCAATTTCATATTGTAAATCTTAATGGCTTTGAATTAAAAATGATAGAAATTCAGAGGTTTTTAATGTTTAACTATTCAATTTTGATCCCGTTTAGTTAGAAATGATAACATTTCAATTCCTTTGGATTTCAAATGATCCTATTTTAAAAACTATTTTGAAACGATTGAATTTTGAACGCTTCGAATTCATAATGATATAATTTGAAATCCCTTTCATTCAATTTGTAAAATTGACCTTCTTTCCAAAATTTTACTTCTCCAATTAAATTCGAAATTATCAATTATCGTTGTTCTGTTAATTCGTAGAACTCTTGATATTCAAAAATTTGTTTAATTATAGATTGTTGAATTTTTGATATTTTTAATACAAAACGAAAACCCAGGAATGTGTAGTTATGTAGTATATTGTTAATACTAGTATATATTTACAGGAAAAAAATATTCGTCTTTTCAATGTATGGAATACCATACTTCGATCTAGTTCTAGTGTATAAAGTTCTCCATACACACCATTGGCAAAGAAAACGACTGCCGCGGGTCAGTGGCGCTGCGGCATCAAAACAAATATGGCTGCTCGAGAGGACTGAGCTTACGAGAAGGCTTATTGCATTTCTTCTAGAAATATGATTGAGGGCGAGAGGGTTCTAAATTCGAGTTTTGTTATCATTTGTGGAACAACTTTTGAATCTAATATGTGCATCCACTTGCTGTTTTCTCTATGTTCACGTGGCTTGTCATCAAACATTTTATCCATAAGCTTTAGCCTTCTTAGTCATTCTGAGCGTTTATCTACTGATACTATTTGTACAGCATCGTTTTCAATGTTGACACTGGCAATTCGAAATTTAGACAATTTGTGGAAATTAAAGTTAAATCTATTGCTATTTTTTTCTAGTGGCAATTGGCAACACAGAATCAGTCACTGGTATTATTTACTTTTCTATGTTTTGTAGAACATTCCATTTCCGTGCACTTATATTCACACTCTAAATATTGCAAGAAACTTACAGTATGTTTAAAAATATGTTAAAAGTTATATATTTAATAAAAAAAAAAGTCACTGAGTTCATCAATGCGCAGAGAGCACATGTAAAGTATGCTATAGGTACTCATACAGATCCCTGTGGGCAGCCATTTTGAATAGTATGATTGGTGGCCACCAGGTCTCGCATCGCAAGTTTAAATGCCAATACAATCCAACGATGATGACTGTATAATTGTAATGTTCTTAAAGATAGGGATGTTTTTGAATAAGTTAAAAGTCTTCCATTTCTGTTGAAGTATTGTTTGTATAAATAATACATTTTATGATAAGTGTAAAAATTAATGAAAAAATAAAACTTGAGCTTTTACTTTTCCAATATTTTTCAATCACAAGCTTGTAAAATTCCCTGTATGTTTTTAGAACATTCCGTTTTCTCCAAGGGTCCTTTCTTGTCCACACAAAGGAGAGTTTTGTCCAAGTCCAAGAGCAGGTCGTTTGCAATGCGAACATTTAATAAACTGAAAAATTAAATTGTATAAAATAGTTTGTGAAAATGTGACACTAGGAAGTGAGGAGGAGAGATTCGAAATCATGGGATAAAAGAGATTACTGAAAAGAAGAACAGAGAGAATCGAAGAAGATATGACACGGCAGGTAGGGAGAAGAAAATGGATGATAGGGCAAAGTTCATGGGAAGAAAGAAGAAAAAGTAGCAGGGTTATAGTAGGAAGGGATAGCCTATGGGTAAACGGAAAGTTGAGGATGTGGGACGAAGAAGAAGGAGAATTAAAAGCCTGTCAAACAAGGCCAGGAAGAGTGAAACAAAAAGGACAGCGGAATGAAAGTGAGGAGAACGCGGCGGCGTTAACAAAAGACAAAAAAGATTGAGAACGAGGGCAAGAGGAGCGGAAGAGGGTGGTAAGGAAGTTAGTATAGCATTCTGGAATGTTTCAGGAATAAAAAATAAGGATAAAGGTTTCTGGGGAGATTTGGAAAAGTGGGAGGTAATAATGTTGAGTGAGACATGGGTGGACGAAAAAGACTGGAAGGGAATAGAAAGGAAGGTACCAAGAGGATATGTGTGGAAAATGCAAAAAGCAAGAAAGGAACACGAGAAGGGGAGAGGGATAGGTGGCACGGTATCAGGGGTAAGAAAGAATCTTGTGGTGGATCAGAGAGCAGATGAAAAGGGCGTAACAAAGAATGGAGTTTTGATGAGAAGAATTAAAGTGGGGGGCAAAAGAGTAGCAGTCGTATGCGTTTACAGGAGAAGAGGGGAAGAGGAAGGATGGAAATTTATAAGGAGATGGATAGAAGAAAAAGGAGAGGGGCTGGTATTGATTGGGAATTACCTGAATGCATGAACTGGAAATCAGGGAGGAGAGGTATGGGATGAAGAGGAGGAAGTGTTCATAAGGAAATCGAAACATAAGGAAATAGATCGCGAGGGTAGGATACTTCTGAACTTGATAGGAGAAGCAGGATTGTTTATTTGTAATGGGAATACAAAGGGGGATGAGGATGGTGAAATAACATTCACAGGGAAAGGGGAAACAGTAATAGACTACGTTCTAGCTGACGAAAGGGTAAGGAAGCTTATTGTAGGAATGGAAGTGGTAATGAGGTAGGCTCAGAACACTTCCCAGTAATAGCGAAATTGAAAGGAGGGTATAAACATTCTAGGAGTAGAAAGGGAGGAGGAAAGGTGAGAAAGGTAAACATGGGGCGTTGGGGAAGAGAAAAGCTGATGTATTTGGACAGGGAAAGGAGAAACAGTAATAGACTACGTTCTAGCCGAAGAAAGGGTAAGGAAGCTTATAGTAGGAATGGAAGTGGGTAATGAGATAGGCTCAGAACACTTCCCAGTAATAGCGGAATTGAAAGGTCATAAACATTCTAGAGGTAGGAAGGGAACAGGAAAGGTTAACATGAGGAAGAGAAAAGCTGAAGGAATTTGGATCAAAAATATGTTAGCAAATCGCGTAATTTGCGTAACCTACGTAAGTTGCTTGGTAAGGTCAAGCCAAAAAGAAGGGGGCTTGGTGTGGAGTGTGAGTGGAGTGAGACGGGAAGGAGGATTCTGCGCTAGGGATGTTCGATTCTTTGGAAAGAATCGATTCTCGAATTGATCCATGATCAAATTGATGAGAATCGATTCTGTAAAAGATCAACTTGAAAAGAATCAATCTTCTAAAGATCGATCTTTTAGTG
>WSXT02063781.1:0-12550 GCA_011762715.2 Neuroterus valhalla
TTCTTAGTGGTCCTAATCAGATACGTGCGAGTCTAGAATCCTTGACTGTCCTAGTCAAATCCGTGCGAAATGAAAATTCTTAGTGGTCCTAATCAAATCCGTGCGAGTCCAAAATCCTTAATTCTCCTGGTTATATCCGTGCGAGTCCAGAATCCTTGACTGTCCTAGTCAAACCCGTGCGAAATGAAAATCCTCAGTGGTCCTATTCACACCCGTGCGAGTCCGAAATCCTTGCCTGTCCTAGTCGAACCAGGGCGAGTCCGAGATCCTTGGCAATACTCGTCATTCCCGGAAGAATCGTAGATTATGGCCAATCCTGGGCGAGTCCAAGTGCCTTGGCAGTCCTTGGCAAGTCCGAGCATAATCAAGAGCCACCGTCGAAGTAAGCGTGCTATAATCGTTCTCGCGTGTAATGTGCGATTGGTAGGAGGACACAAGCAAGAGCCGGTGGTTGGTCGGTTCGTGGAGAGTGAGCGCACGTCCTATCCTGAACTGGTGCCGGGATGTCAATGACATTGCGGCGTTGCAGCTGCCGCACACATAAGTCAACTCACACTTGCTGTTGGAACACGTACGTGCACATCCACACATCTCGAAAGACATGTGGCTGAGCTGTCTCGTGCTACCAGCTGTGACGTAGCCTAGGGATGATTGTGTGGGTGCGGGCTGTACCTGTCTGTGGGGGCAGAAGTCAAATATTCCCATTCCGAGGCCGCTGACACACCATTGCCCATAAACCTCGTCGCCTCCAAGAGAACAAATCCAGGAGGAGATAAGAGGGCAGGCACTTGGACTCCCTGGAATTTGCTGCCCCAAATTTTGCTCTTCGTCATCAATGATGATTGTTAAGAAACTTTCCAGTTGAGCAGGTTTAAAGGGGGTGAAGGATTTGAATCAGGAACTGAAGGATCTTACGACAAAAGTGCATAAGTGCCAAAAAAGATTGTTCAGAAGAGCAAACAACAACGGTCTTAAAATCCGCATTATTTAGTTGAATCAAAAATAAAAGAGACCTTTTGTGAGCTGATGGAACTCTGAAGGTCTATGAACGGGAGTTGGAAAAAGTCCATGAATATTGCAAGAGAAATAAAAGGCCAATACCAATTCTTTCAATTTTGAAGAACTTTGAAAGGAATGATATTGTCATTAAATTATTGAAACACAAATGACGCAAAAACTAATAGTGAAGTTTCCAACAACCTGCATTCATTTTTCAATTGTCGAAACGATTTGTTCATAAATGCGAAAGATGGAACGATAGATCGTATAAATTTGATCGAAGTCACTTGACTTCTTCAAAATTCACTTCGATTATAATGAAGACAATCAAATATTTTGGATTTTTAAAATTGTTTTCAATTCAATTGAATTTATTTAGATTGGAACTTTGAATATTATTATTCCAATGTTTGATTTTTTCAAAATTATTTCGATTCTTCTATTCTTCTTCAATTCTTTCAAATCCACTCAAATTTTACTGCGATTGTTGAAAATTTAGTATTACAGAAATTATTTTCAATTCGTTCTGAATGTACCTTCAATTCTTAGAAAATTGACTTGAATTCTCTCGAATTTTTTCGAATTTACCCTGAATTCTTTTGAATTCACTTGATTCTACCTGATTCAATAGATTTTTCTATGACTTTTCCCCAGTTCTTTGGAATCCATCTAGAGATCGTAGCAATTTAATTGGATTCACTTGAATTCTTCTGAATTCACTGAAATTAATGGAATATTCTTAATTTTCGAAGAAAAAATTTCAATTCGATTGAGTTTATGTAGAACAAACTCTCAATTATTATTATTTCATTCTGAATTCTGTCCAATTTACTTCAATTCTTCGATTCTTCTCTTCTTCATTTCCTTCAAATCCACTCAAATTTAACTGGATTTTTTCACATATTTAGGATTTTGGAAATCATTTCTCAATTCTTTTGGAACGCACAAGAAATTCTAATAAATTTTATCTGAATTTGCTTTACTATTTTTGAACTGACCCTGAATTCCTCAGAATTCATTTCATTCTACCTAATTCAGTAAGCTCCTCTTATTTGCCCATAGAATATTCTTGATTTTCGAAATTGTTTTCAGTTCAATTGAATTTTTTTAGAACTAACTCTCCATCATTATTATTACTCTCTGTGGAATTCTCTCTAATTCACTTCAATCCTTTTATTCTCTTTTCTTTATCTTCAATTTCTTAAGGATACAACTAAATTTTTCTGATAATTATAAAATATTTGAGATTTTCAGAAATTTTTCATTTTATTTGTATTCATTTCTAATTTACCCTCGATTCTTATTAGTTGATTCCAAATTCTTTTGATCCACTTTAATGATTTTTTCTTCGCTTTTATTTCTTCTAAATCCAGTTGAATTTCACTGGAATTAATTTGATATTTAGGATTTTGAAAATCATTTTCAAGTCATCCGAAATCTACCTTTAATGTTTAATAATTAACTTGAATTCTTTAATTTTTTTTTGAATTTACCCCAGATTCCTCTGGATTTACTCGATTCTACTCAATTCGATAGATTTTTATATTTTTTCCTGAACTCTATTGACCTCTTCTTGAGTTCGTATCAATTTCATTGGATTCATTCGAATTCTCCCGAGAACGCTTTTACTTCACCGAAACGATCAGAATATTTTAGATTTTTGAAATTGTTGCCGCTCCATTTGAATTTATTTAGAATTCACCCTCTGCTCTATTTATGTCATCCTGAATTCTTCTGATTTTACTTGAATTCTTCATTTTTCCTCTTTGCTTTTCCTGAATTCACTCAAAGTTTACTGAAATTTATAAATAAGTTTGGATTTTGAAAATAATTTTCAATCCTTTTGAAATTCTTTTGAATTTAACATGGATTCTCTTCAATTTTTTTGAGTACGCCCTGAATTCTTCTCAATTTACATGGATTCTTCTAAATTTAGTTCGATTTCACCGAAATGCTGTTTGTGTCATTTCAATTTAATTAGAGCTAAAAATTATATCAAAGTTCCAGAAGGCAATGAAAGTTCTAGAAGGCAATGGAAGTTCTAGAAGAAAAGGAATAGTTAGTGTGGCATAGTATGTCAAAAAATCGCTGTTTGTGTTATATGCTTCCAAACATTTCTGAAAATGGCAGAAGAGCTCTAGAAGGTAGAGAAATCAAAGAAAAAGTTATTGTGCTATACTTTAGGAAAAAATTTGTTTAGGATGATCCAAAACGAGAAAAAAGTGGAGAGAAGTGCTGAATAGAGGCGTGGGTGATTTTTGAAAGAAAATTATTGTTGTTCTCGTCATCTTAGTTCAAATAGGGCTAAAAAGTCACAGAAAGTTCTAAAAGGCAAAGGAAGTTCTAGAAGGCAATGACAGCGGATGAATAGTTAATGTGCTATATCTTGAAGGGAAAACGTTTTGCAAATATCTAAAATAGGGATAAAAGTGACAATAGACAACTGAATAGCAGCATAAGCGATTTCAAGAAAAATGATCGTTTTTTGTAACATATTGATTAAAATATGGCTGAAAAGGTGAAGGTAGCTCTAGAAGGCAGAGAGAAGGAAGAAATCGTGAATCTGCCATGTCGTAGAGATATATAACAGGTCTGGGATGATTTGAAACGAAAAAAAATGTTAAAAAAAACACTAAATGGAGGCATTATGTTGAAGAAAGCTCTAGAAGGTTTTAATGATCTAAACTGGAAATGAAAGGTTAAAAAGACCTTGACAATAACACAAGAGGTTTTGAGATAAAAAAACGCTTCCCTCGTCATTTCAATTCGAATAGAGCTGAAAATGGCCCAAAAAGTTCTAGGAGGCAAAGGAAGCAAAGGAATAGTTAATGTGATATATCTTCAGGGAAATTGTTCCATGATAATCTCAAATAAAAATTGGAAAGGAGCACTGAATAATGGCGTGAGCGTTTCATGAAAAATTATCGTTGTTTGTGTCATACTGATTCAGACATGAATAAAAATTGAGAAGAAAGCTCTAGAAGGTTAAGAAAACAAAGAAATCTTGAATGTGTCATGTCTCAGAGATAACGATTAGACTTGGGATGATCTGATATCAAGATAAATGTTGAAAAGAAGTACTAAATAGAGGCGTCATGGCGAAGAAAGCTCTAGAAGGCAAAAAAAGCAAAGGAATAGTTAAGGTGCCATATCTCGAAGAAGAAGAATCGGTTCGAAATCATCTAAACTGGAAATAAAAGTTTGAAAAGAGGTCTTAACAAAAGCGTAAGAGGTTTTCAATAAAAAAAAATTTCTTCCTGTGTTATTTTACATCAAATAGAGCTGAAAATTGCAGAAAAAGTTCTAGAAGGTAAAGGAAGCAGAGGAATAGTTGATCTGATACATCATCAGGGAAAATTGTTTCGTGATAATCTCAAATGAAAATAAAAGTTGGAAAGGAGCACTGAATAATGGCGTAAGCGTTTCATGAAAAATTATCGTTGTTTGTGTCATACTGATTCAGACATGAATAAAAATTGATAAGAAAGCTCTAGAAGGCAGAGAAAGCGAAGGACTAGTAAATTTCTAGAAAAATTTCTTCAGCCTGTGTTACAATACAATTTTTAAGATTGTTATAAATACAAATTTATTTTTCGGTGTAAAACTGTAAAATCAGCCTTGGGCAGGTTTACGTTACGGCTTACGCAAACACCTTGCACTTTCCTGTTGATTTCTTTCTTCCCACATTGCAAAACACCCACCGCTGTCTACTTTCTAGTTCTATTCATCAGCTTTTCTCTAATATCTCTATTGAACCATTAATAGACATTTGCCGAGGCATTGCGAATTCTCTAGCAAATTCTAATTTTGGCTGTTCAAAATATTCACCACACTCAGAATGTTTCAACCTAAATGCACATAAAGAAGACAATTTTTCTCTAGGTTTTGTTTAATTGGGTGAAATTGCATTTCTTTCCTCGGAATTGGAGGAGATGCAATAAAATTATTTTTTTCATTTTAAAAAGTCATTAACTAATGTAATATCTATCTGAAAATGGATTTTTACTCTGTTCAATTAAAAATACGTCATCTTCCGAAAGAGCTGTGAAGATGGCAACGTATAAGGTTGTCAGTAGGTTGGAGACTGACAATTTTCTGTCATAATCCGATGATGAAAGTAGTAAACAAAAGTAATTTTTAAACTTAAGTAATTTTTGCTTTATTTGCAATGATTTTCTATTTTGAAACTGTTCAATAATTTTTCAAATTCAGATAAGAAAATTTAGGGTCCATTCGGGAATATTTATTCAGGAATTAGAAAATTGTACTTTTGTTTTTCAACCATTCTTTGTTTTCTGTTCCAGGTATGTATCTCAAGTTCCTACTCAAGGATAATTAGAGATTAGGAATTGGATTTTTAAATCGAATGGTAAGATGTTTTTTGAATATCCTAAGTTGAAAAGTCGATGGAGAAGCAGATCGGAAATATCAATTTTTCACAAAACAGTTGAATTTTCGAACGAAAAGATGATATTTCAACAAAAATTGTTGGGCTTCTTAACAATAATATTCATTCTCATCCGAGAAGGAGAATTTGATAAAAAAAAGATGATTTTTGAAAAAAAAAACATAAATATACGACGAAGTTGTTCCATTCCTAACTAAAAACGACATCATTTCAACCAAATAGTTGAATTTTTCAATAAAATAATCTAATCCTGCACTAAAAGAGAATAATTTTTATCCAAAGTGTTGCATTTTCAAACAATTGATTTTTAACCGATATATAAGATTATTTACAGAAGAGTCAATTTCAAAGAAAAATTTGAATTTCAAAGGTGAAAAGACAAATTTTTTGCAATTAGTTTATCGTCAAACCGAAAATACGAATTTCCACCGAAAAATTAATTTATAATCGAAGAGTTAATCAATAAATAAATTAATTGAACTCTTGAAATATTACTTGAGTTTTCAACCAAAAATATGAATTTTTAACAAATTCCTCGATTAATGTACCATTACAGATGATCTTCCAACAGAAATGGTCATTCGCAAAAGAAGAGTTCAATTTTTCATCAATTGTTGGTTTTTTAGGAACAATGAAAATTACTTTTGTCCAAAAATGTCAGATTTTTCCTCAAAAATATAAATTACCAATGAAAAAGTTAATTTTCAACGGAAGAGAATGAATTTTTAACAATATCGTATATCCTTCGCTTATTTGATAAATTTCCAACAATATAATTCAATTTCAAAAATGAATATACGAATGGTAAACGAAAGAGTTTAATTCCTAAACCAAAAATAACAAATTTTCAACAAAAAAGTTGAAGTGTAATCAAGAATTTTTATACTAAAAATAATCATTGAATTTTCAATCTAATAGTTAAATTCTCAACAAACAATATGAATTTTCACCAAAATAGTTTTTGTCAGTCAAGCAGAAAATGAATTTTAACCGAATTTTTTAATTTTTAAGCAAGGAAGATGTATTTTCAACTAAATTGTTGAATTCCCAACTTCAGAAGGAAAGCTCCTACCTGAAAAAAGAGTTTGGAGAATATCCAAAAATCAAACCAAGGAAAAGTTTTTAATTAAAAAAAAATCACAACCTTTATTGTTTATTCTTCTATCTAAAAAGAATTTTCCGCTAAACAATTGGATATACAAACTAGGAATATTTATTTGTTAAAATAAAGTAATTTTTAACTAATTTTAAACTCTTGGAAAAAATTTTTTTTTGTACGTAAAGCTGATTTTTTAACAATAGAGCGGGATTTTTAACACAAAAAAATTTAAAAAAATTATCGAATTTTCAAACCAAAAAATACGAAATCGAAGCAAAAACCTTCTTTTCAGTCAAATAGTTGAATTTCTCACCAAATCTGTTGAATTTCCAAGAAAAAAAAAAGAAACCTCTATCAAAGGAAAGGAATTTTTCTAATAAAAGATAAATATTCTACCAAGAAATTTTTTGGGTCATGGAGAAAAATCACCAAGAAAATACTTGTTGAGCGTATTAATATATTTGGACAAAACATTCTTTTCACACAAATTGTTAAATTTTCATTCAAAAAAATTGAATTTTCTACCCATATATATGCTTTTTTGGCAAAGAAGGTCCATTTCAACCAAATAGGTAAAAACTTAACGAAAATAGTTTGACATTTGATTCGAAAAAATTCTTTGTTAAAAAAAATGTCATACTAGTTGTTCAATTTCCTACATAACAGTTGAATTCCACAGCCGAGAGCATTAATTCCCAATAAGGAAGGCAATCTTTAACAATTGGTGAATTGCCTACTAAATCAATCTGTTATAAACATTTGTAATATAAGAAAAAGATCTGCATTTTTCACCGGATAAAAATGTCTAGACAAATTTGAAAAAAAAATTGAAACGAATAGTTGAATCTTCAATCCGTTGATATAAATTTTCTACTAGAATATCAGATTTTCAATCGGAGAAATAAAAAAAAAAGCTCTAGAAGGCAAGAGAAGCGAAGAAAAAGTGAATGTGTTATATGTTGGAGGAAAAAAATCCTTTTGAGATAATCCAGACTAGGAATAAAAGGTAGAAGAGAATATAAAAAGAAGCGTAAGCGATCATAAAGAAAAATAATTTTTGTTTGTGTAATATTGACACAGATATGACTGAGAATGGCAGGGAAAGATCGAGAATGCAGCGGAAGTTCTAGAAGGCAAAGGAAGTTCTAGAAGGCCAAGAAAGTTCAAGAAGGTAAAGAAAGTTCTAGAAATAAAAAAAGCCCTAGAAAGCAAGAGAAGCAAAGAAAAAGTGAAAGTGTGGTATCTTGAAAGAAAAAAATCATTTGAGGTAATCCAGAATAGGAATGAAAGGTAGAAGAGAATATTGAAAGAAACGTAAGTTATCATAAGGAAAAATAATTGTTGTTGGTGACATATTAATTCAGATTTGGCTGAGAATGTCAGAGAAAGCAGCGGAAGTTCTAGAAGGCCAAGAAAGTTCTAGAAGGCAAAGAAAGTTCTAGAAATCAAAAAAAGATCTAGAAGGCAAGACAAGCAAAGAAATAGTGAATGTGTTGTATCTTGGAAGAAAAAAATCATTTCGAGATAATCCAGAATAGGAATGAAAGGTAGAAGAGAATATTGAAAGAAACGTAAGTTATCATAAGGAAAAATAATTGTTGTTGGTGACATATTAATTCAGATTTGGCTGAGAATGTCAGAGAAAGCAGCGGAAGTTCTAGAAGGCCAAGAAAGTTCTAGAAGGCAAAGAAAGTTCTAGAAATCAAAAAAAGATCTAGAAGGCAAGACAAGCAAAGAAATAGTGAATGTGTTGTATCTTGGAAGAAAAAAATCATTTCGAGATAATCCAGAATAGGAATAAAAGATAGAAGAGAATATTGAAAGAAACGTAAGCTATCATAAGGAAGAATGATTGTTGTTGGTGTCATATTAATTCAGATATGACTGAAATAGGCAGAGAAAGGTCTAGAAGGCAGCAGAAGTTCTAAAAGGCGAAGGAGGTTCTAGCAGGCAAAGAAAGTCCTAGAAAGCTAAGAAAGTTCTTGAAGTCAAAGAAAGCTCTAGAAGGCAAAGAGAGCTCTAGTAGACAAACAAAGCGAAAAAATAGTAAATGTGCCGTATCCAAGAGAAAAGGAATGATCTGCAACAAAAATGATCCTTTGTTCTATTGCGTAAATCTAACTATTTTAAGGTAGTTTTTCTTGCACGCGAAGAATACTCTGAAATCGAGGTAAAAATTGAACGCTGTCTTCTCCGTGTGTGTAAATTCTTCTCGGATCGCTTGAGCGGCTGGAAGAGCTAACATAAGATGCTGAGGCTTGGTCAGATAAATTTAACTTCTCTGGAACTTTTTAGCTCGCTTTTCAGTTCCTCAGTGAGCAGCCACGCTTTACTCCAGGATTTAAATAAATGCACGCATGAAATACCAGTCATTGTTTCGCGGGGCGAGTCGTTGCTTGCATGACTTGAAATTAAAGAGCATGAAAAATTTTCGAACGTGCCTGAGCTCGATAAAGTTTAATGCTTCGATGCTGCCTGATAGGATTAAGGAAAATTGGAAGAGATTCCATTTTTCTGGCCTTGCACTGCATTATGATGCCCAAAGAAGTGGTCAAAGTACCTTCTGTGCCCTTCAAAAGAAGGGCTTTTTATTCCAAGCTTTACAGTACATTGTGGAGATTTTTGAGAAACTATATAGGCATAGAGTATGTGCCATACAGTTTTCCCGGGAAGATTTGTTGTAAATTGGGTTGAAATTGTGTTCTTTCCAAAAAACTCATGTGGAAATAGAATCTTTCGGTCTGTTTGCGATTTTTGTTGAGGATTCGATATAATTCTTCTGATAAGACCTTGAAAAACCCCTCACAACCTGAAAGCAAATTTTGCTGGAAATGCTAAAAAAGGCTCTAGAAGGCATTTGATACAAAAAACTAGTAAATGTCACATATGTGTTCGGATAGAATCTGTTTAGGAATACCCTTACTGAAAATGAAAGGTACAAAGAAGTTTTGAACGGTAGCGTTAGCGGTTTCATGAAAAACATTCGTGTGTATGGTTGCAAATATGGCTGAAAATGCCAAAGAATGCTCTAGAACAGATGTGTCCAACGCAAGTGTGTGCGCTTCTCCTTTCTTCCCCTTCTCCGAACGCTTCATCGAGAATTCTCTCCTCGTCCCACCACGGGCTTCGTCTGACTTCGCCTGACCACGCCTATTTGCGCGCACTGTTCACACACCCCGCCGCCGAGGACCCCTTTCCACATCGCGATCACCGCATGAACGCATCCAAGGTGGTAAGAGAGAGAATTAACGAGTGACAGTTATATACACCGTTGCTCACGCGTTGGACACCTCTGCTCTTGAAGGCAAAGAGGACAAAGGCCCAGTTCATGTGCCATGTTTCGGAATAAAAAATCGTTTCGGATGACAATAGATAAAAATTAAAGGTCAAAAGAAGTGCTAAACAGTGACGTAATAAGTCTTATGACAAAAGTCGCTGCTCGTGTGATGTGGTTTTGAATATTTCTGGAAATTGCAAATAAAGCTCCAGAAGGCAATGAAAGTCATGAGAAAGTTAATGCGCTGTTTTTCGTAGAAGAATCATTTTTTAAAAACTCAAAATAGAAACAAAAGGTAAAAAAATTCTGAATGGTGGCGCAAGCGGTTTCATGAGAAACGTATAGCTGCCCGTGTTACGTGGTTCAAAATATTTCTGGAATTGTCAAAGAAAGCTCTAGAAGGCAAAGAAATAAAAGAAGAAGTTAATGTGTCATATTGTGAAGAGAAATTGAGGGGCCGGATGCAATAAGGGCTCTAGCGCGTGACCTTGCCGAAACGTGAGGCATTGATCATCGCGCGCTATAGCCCTTATTGCATCCGGCCCCTCAATTATTCCGGGATAATACAAAATCGAAATAAAAGGTAAACAATTAGTGAACAGTTCCGCAACCGGTTCAAGGAGAAATATAAAGCTGGTCGTGTTTATGGTTGCAAATGTTGCTGAAAATACCAAAGAATGCTCTAGAAGGCAAAAAGATAGTCAATGTGCCATATTCCAGAAAAATGATTAATTTGGGATCACCCAAAGAGAAAATGAAAGGTGAAGAGAAATTCTTAACAAAAGTAAAAGAGATTTCAGGGAAACGCAATCACTGTTTGTGTTATCTGCTACCATATATAACTAAATGTGCCAAAAAAAACTCTGAAAGGCGAGGGAAAAAAAAGAAATATGAAAGATGCTATGTTCCGAAAAAAAATCGATTTAGAGTGATCAAAAATAGTAATGAAAGGTAAAGATTAGTTGTGATATTTGACGTAAACAGTTTGTAGACAAAATTTGCTGCTTGTGTTTTATGGTTTCAAATATGGCTGAAAATGCCTTAGAAAGCTTTAGAAGCGAAAGTAATCGAAGAAATAGTAAATATGCTATGCTTCGAAGAAGAGCAGTTTAAGATGATTCAAAATAAAAATGAGAGGTGAAAATATTCTAAGTCACCTAGTCCGGTTTTTATAGACTAGATTACGGAATTATTTCCCCTAAAGAAAAGAATAACTCTTTCCTTTCCTCATTTTTCTCACAATTTGAAAAATTGGCTCCTCCGTCCTTTCCGGAAAGCGGAACGGGAAAATTTATTCGTTCTCCCTGATTTATGTGAACAGTGAGGCGTATCGAAGCTTCGGTTTCAAAGCATCGCTTACCCACGTTCTCAGACATTTATTTCTTGGCGGAGTTATTTTGTCAGGCAGCCAAAAACCAAGAGGAATGAAATTTTAAATTAAAGTCTTTTTTAAGTCTTATGTTGCTGTTCTTAACGAGACTCGGAAAGAGCAGATGTTCGACGCCCTTCTCGGAAATGAAAGCAAGTGCGTGATATTGGTGATAATGTGTAAGGAAAGGGAATTGAATTAAAATTTGAGCACTTTGTTATGTAGTCACGTAAATTATTCCAAGAATCGATGAAACAAAGTGAAAAGCAAGAGACGCACGAGACTTACAGAAGTATAAATTTCCAATAAACGATTGATTGATTGGATGCTCAGAAACTGGATTATAAATCAGGTTTAGTTACAATTTCTCTTCGAGATATGGAGAACTAACAGTATGAATTGGAGGGATGTCTTCGCTGATAGGCGAATCATTCGATTTACCTATTCGATTACCTTTCTCGATTTATCTTTCCGAATAATCTATCCGATTTACCTATTCGATTTACGTATTCAATTCACCTATTCGATTAACTTTCTCGATTTATCTTTCCGAATAATCTATCCGATTTACCTATTCGATTTACAAATTCAATTTACCTATTCGATTTACGTATTCAATTTACCTATTTGATTTACCTATTCCATTTACCTATTTGATTTACCTATTTGAGGTGCCCACTTGATTTATACACTCGATACATCAACTCACTTTACGAATTTGATATGTCTATTCATTTTGTCCATTCGGTATATCCACTCAATTTACCTATTCGATTCAACTTTTCTTTATATTTTTTAGAATTACCTCCCTAATTTACCTACTCGATTAACTTTATCGAATTAACTTTCCGATTCATCCATCAGATTTACCTATTCGATTTACGTATTCGATTTACCTATTCCATTTGCCTATTCGATTCACTTATTAGATGTGTCCATTTGATTTACACACTTGATATATACAATCACTTCACCAATTTGACACGTCTTTTCATTTTCTTCATTTGATATATCCACTCAATTTACCTTTTCGATTCAACTTTTCTATATACCTTTTCGAATCACCTCCCTAATTTACCTATTCGATTTACCTATTGGATGTTCCCACTTGATTTACACACTCGATAAATCCACTCACTTCACCTATTTTATTTTACCTATTCGATTTAAGTTTTCTTTATACCTTTTCGAATTACCTCCTTAATTTACCTACTCGATTAACTTTCTTGAATTATCTTTTGCATTAATCCTTCCGAATTACCTATTCGACTTACGTATTGGATGTTCCCACTCGATTTTCACACTCGATAAATCCACTCATTTCACCTATTTTATTTTACCTATTCGATTTAACTTTTCTTTATACCTTTTCGAATTACCTCCTTAATTTACCTACTC
>WSXT02063802.1:0-12550 GCA_011762715.2 Neuroterus valhalla
TATTGTGTTTGAGATCGAGCTGGCTGTACTGCTGCCCAAAAATCCTGAATTTCCTTGATGAATCTTATGGAGTTTCCTGTCCCATCAAAAACTGGTGTCTTTGGAGTAATGCGCATGTTCGACTCGCCACAGGAACCATTCTGTCCTATTAATAATGCAGAGTAGTCCGTTCTCATGTCCCTTATCTTATTATTCATCCTTTCCTGTCTTTGCTGGACACTTCTGATGGAGCTGGCATTATTTTCAGATCGGTGATCGAGGGTCTTGCTTATTTCTGTAAATATCGTAGCTTCTGAAGTGATCCGTTGCTTGATCTCATTTATTAATCCTTCTAGTCGTTCAAAACGTAGTTTGTTACAATCGTCAGTTACTTTGACTCTCTCGTTGATGCTGGATATTGAGTTCAATTCATTTTCTTCTATTTTATCTTCAAGATCTCGATTCACTTATTCAACACGGTGCTCTACTTGAGAAATGTGCTCCTGATTTTCCTTTGTTTCGGCCTGAACCTTTTTACACCTTTCCAGTATCTGCTCATAGAATTTATCACGGCCTGCTCGTGATCCCCAATCTAATTTTTTATTGTTGTAGATTAGAGGGTTTTGGTTGACCTCCCGAATTTCTGTGCGTAGAGGTGTGCCTTCTTCATTTCTCGGTAGTTGGAGATTAAGGTTCGGAAGACGGGGTAGATTGTAATCAAAATATTGCTCTAACTGTGAATTAATCACGTTTTCACCTATCGCATTTTCTTCTCCGGTTACGTCATTTGAATTAAACTCTATGAAAGTATTTTCCCTAGCTTCGTGAGGACTAGTGCTTTTTTCGGACTATAGGTCCTTTCGACTGCGGGTCATCGGTTTCCTACCACGCGGCATTTTGATTTGTGCTATTCCAACTTTTCTTTCGTTTTATTAAACCTCGTGTCCCTGTTCGGGCGCCAAATGTAGAGTTCCTAACTTTTATTTTCTATTACGAATTATCGTACTTATCTTTATTAAGACTAAGCTGAAAATAAATGGACACGAGGGATGAAGAAAGTTGAATGCACAGTTAACCTTACAATTTATTCGTGAATCATATAACATCAGTCTTTTGGTGCGCTTCTTGTATCGGTCTCACCGCTAAACAGATGCCTGCTACTCAATATACTCGTATATCGCCCTAGATATTTACCTACAAACGTATACCGAATTTATCAGGTATTTTGGAACATAATTTTATAGTGCTATTACATATCTCAGTTCTATTTCCTGGCCTATAACACGTAATAACAATATATTCCTTAATTTGGTCTTCGTGGACCTATTCAACGAATCAAAGTACAATCAAATTCAAGTCTTAGCTACCGCGGCATAAGACTAATCGATTTTCTATCACAAATATCCCACAAATATACTCGACGAAATATAACACTATTTTATGGTACTCCTCAGCCTACTGTGCGAGAGGATAATAGTTTTAATCAAAGCGAATTCAGGAACTATGCAAGTGAATTTTAATACAACTTTATTTTAAGTCCTAGCTATGAAGACGTAGGAACATTAGGTTTTCATCACAGGTAATTTCCGCTCAACAACAACAAATTATTAGATAATACTTTATATAATTCCTCAGCTTATTAAACCTTAGGATAATATTTTTCTCAAAAGAACTCAGTAAAGACGCAAACTGGATTCTAATATAACTTTATTTCTGGTCCTAGCTATAAAGACGTAGGAACACTAGATTTCCATCACAGGCAATTTGTGATCACAGTCAACAAGTTATTATAATAAATTTTCTCAATTTCAATGAATGAACGGAAACGCGAATTTAGAGGAGTACAATATGCTCCATACCACCACACCATAGAAGATCACAAGATATACCATGCTTCCTAACCATGAGCTGAGACCCCTAAAACCAACCCCACATAGGAGATAAGGGTAAGCAGTCGCAAAGGCGTACACCTTGGGTAGGATGAAAGGATTGGAGATCAGAGTTACGCTTGATGCAGCGGGCTAACTCCGATCGACTAGGTACCAAGGTCCCAAACCCAGAATCACTTTAAGGTGATACTCACGTATTCCTTTGGATAGACAAGAGGTTTCACTCCACGGTAGAAATCCTCGAAGAAAAGGCTGGTTTCAGGAACTGTTGTCAATGTCAATGAACCTGCTCGGGCTCCCTATATTATCGTGATACGCGCGGTTGATTGCGTGTTATCGCCGCGGCGCGACATCTACATGTCGCTGGGCCGCTGCTTCGTGACCATCGTGACGGCGTGCAGGCGGCCCGCCCGTGTTCAGGCGCTCTACTCTAAGTTGTACCATTACAACAGACAGTAGGATCTGAGTGTGGTAGTAGACAGTTCACTTTATACCTGTTTCTCCCGACTTTTCCTTCTACCCGAAAATCGAGTTTAGAACTTTAGACCTAAGCTCCCTTTTCCCATTCCATGTCACATATGGTATTTTTTTAATAAAGCAAGAACTACTTGTCCTATCAAAAAGTACATATTACAAAATTTGTAGATCTTTTTTTGTTGCACAATTTTTGTTTGTTTATATTTTCCCGTACCTTGCATAGTTTTACCAGAAAATAAAACTTTCTATCTTTCATCATTTTTTGTGCAACCAAAATTTGATTTTTTGATCTTTTGAGAAAATTCAAAATGTTGTGGAGACCATCTTGTACGGCTTCCAAAAAGGAACATTTTTTCTACTATACCTTTTTTTCATATCTTCCGTTGTTTGGCTAAAAGTTCTCATTTTTGTTTAATTTTCGAATTTTGAAAATGACATAACTCTGACAATTTTATTTTCATCAAAAAACATCATGAGAATAAATTGTTCCACTTATTACTCACTATAAGAAACTGTACTTTCGATTTTCGAGTCTTGAAGAAAATGGTCTCAAAAATTGTCAAAATGCTTTAACTTTTTGAATTTTTTTCCAAAATAGCTGTCTAACGAACTTGACCTTCAGTTTCTGACACTGAAAGAGTGTACCAAAGGTCAATCGAATCGATTAGTTTTTTCAAAAGATAGCGTGCTAAACGACAGACACACATGCATATACATACATACATACAGCAGACACATCCGTAAAAACCTGTTTCTCGAGTTCAGGGGGTCTCAAAACGTGGACATTTGACAAAGACGGAGGGGAGATGGTCAAATTTTCCACAAATCTAATATCTTCTCTGATGAGAATGTGAAAATTAGCGACGGAAATAGTTGATTTGAAAACGAGTTTGATGTATACGTTTGGATATCGCTGAATCTTGAAGAATTAACCTGTTAAGATAAGTAAGTTAATTAGGCATCGGTGGGTTTAGGACTATTGATTGTCTATAGTACAAGGGTGTCTATATTTGAGAAGATAAATTTGTTTTTTTTAAGCATTTGGTATTTTGCCGAATCGCGTGGGCTGCCCTGCTGCTCTTCGGAATGAGTCGGGTACCTTTTTTGAATAAGGTACTTTTAACGAATTGGTTCTCCTCTTACACGATTATTGTTTTCGGTTTTTTTTCTGCAGAATTTTCAGGCCTTTGTTTTTCCAAATGTTATAACAAACGTCAACCTGAGAATAATTGACTATTTTTCAAGCAGGTAATGAAAAATTGAGCATGTACATAGTACAATGCTTTATACACAGCAAATAAATATCGAGTTATTCTATCTTATATAAATCACGTATTATTTACATCTCTATGAAGTTATCGGGAAAATATTGGCGGCCTAAGAGCTTTCCCTCAAAATAATGAAATTTGTAATTTTTGAAGGTTCGACAAAGAATATAAGTAAGAAAATAATCTCTATTAATAACTTCTTATATCTTGAAGAAATGAGCATGTGAGAATGTTAGATCCTTCATGAAATTAACGTCTGGGCGTAATATATACATAAATAATGACAAGAGTCAACGACGACTTCCAGACTAAATAAAAACATTTAACTTTTTGCTCCAAAAATCAGAAGTTCATTATGCTTTTAACGTTTCGGAAATGGAACCAATTCCCTCATCAGACTAAAAAATAAAAAAAAATATTGACATTATTGATAAGAATCAGAATTAGCCACCCTGAAAATCTTTACCTTTCTGGGTTTCGTGAAATCTGATGCAAACCCTTATAGTTTTTGCCGGAAAGGGCAAGGTAGAAAGCGGATAGCATGAGAAGGTAACATTTTAATCACTTACGGGAGTATGGTGGATAAGACTAATAAAAATGAGAATTAAAACCTAACAATAACATCATACCAATTGTTTAAAAATGCTCACCATTGAATACATTCCGAAGATTGAACCGATGTCAAAAGAATATAATTCTTCTTAGACATCTATCCAATCCTTCAACGTATAATGGGCTTCAGGTTCGTGGTCATCAAAAATGCATTTGCGTCTACATCATGTTCCTAATGCATTTTTCATAACCACGGACCTGAAGCCTATTACACGTTGAAGGATTGGATAAATGTCAACGGAGATTTATGTTCTTTATTTGACATCGGTTCAATCTTCGGAATGTATTCAATGGTGAGCATTTTTAAACAATTGGTATGATGTTATTGTTAGGTTTTATTTCTAATTCTTAGTAATAATGTTAATATTTTTTTATATTTTTTAGTCTGATGAGGGAATCGGTTCCAATTCCGAAACGTTGCAAAGCATAATAAACTTCTGATTTTTGGAGCAAAAAGTTAAATGTTTTTATTTAGTCTGGAAGTCGTCGTTGACTCTTGTTATTATTTATGTATTAACTTCGTAAAGTATTCATTTCAAATTGGGTAATATCAATCCATCTGTGATATGCATATACAATAAGCAGAATGCAATGAGGTGTCGCATTGTTCCTTGTGAAAACGATAACCTTAAACCTGCTTACAATGTTTTATTTTATGATCGTTGTCATGAAAGTCAGTGGAATTCGTCTATATGAAGGATTGATCGAGTGATCTCAGCATAAAGAAAGACAAACTTATGATTTTAACTCAATTTTTTTAAGAATTCGAGGCAGTATTATGCCATATTCTGACAATTATATATTCATAAATTTTTAAAATTGATCATGATCCTAACCAGATAGTTGGAGATAAAACGAAAAAGATTTATTTTAACCAAAAATGGATGCATTGAATTTTTGATTGGAAAAATGAATTTACAACCAAAAAAAAAAAAGGATTTCCAAGAAAAAAGTTTATCTTCCAACCAAGATATTGATACTTTCGCTAAAAATATGACTTCACAACAAAATATTTGCAATTTTAACCGAACGGTACATGAGAAAAGGATGGAGATGAATCACCAGACCAATAGAACGTAACGAGAAAACCCAATTATTTTTCTTCGAAGGCTATCTCTTCTTGATTGAAAAATGCACTATTGTATGTTCGATTCAGAATTCATTTCTTTCGCTTGAAAATTGTATCACATATTTGATCGAAGATTCAACTGTTTTGTTAAAATTTCTTGTTCAACTAAAGATCCTCCTCGTAAGCAGAAAAAAATCTATTGCGTAAAAATTCAACTATTTTATTGAAAGATCAAACTTTTTATTTGAAAGCCTTCTCTACCTGCTTGCTTGGTTAACTACTTGGTTAAAAGATGAAATTTATTGTAAAAATCATCTTCTTGAGTCGAAAAACTAATTTTATTCCAGAACATTTGCATTTCAATTAGGTCTACAACTTTTGGTTGGAAAATTTGGTAAAATTTTGCGTATTGGCTGAGATAAACTCAAAACCACAACTAAAAATTCTTGGTCGAATAACAGAAAAACCTGGTAAGCCAAAAATTACGAAATTTCAGATTTTGAGGTTTAGAAATTTTATAAATAACAAAAATCAAGAAAACTAGAAAAGAATAGAAGCCGAGAGTTTAAAAAAAGTCTCAATTCTTTTCCAATTTTCTTCATCAGTGGACGATTTTGTAGAAACAACTAATATCATATATCAAGATTTGGTTTCGAAGTACTGCAATGTCTAACAACTAAGATGTTCAAAGGGTTACAAAATTCTAAAATCTTTCTTTCAAACATTCAAGTTGAACCACAGCGCGAGGATTGTGCATTTAAATTAATAGATGTACACAAAATGTGCAATGAAATCCGCTCGGATAATAGTTTTTCTATTAATAATAAAAATCTGCAACCTTTTGAATTGAAAGAGGTTTTACATTCACGCACTTTGAAACCTTAGAATTGTAAACTTTTTAATAAGTCAATTTCATGATAAATATTTGAATTTTAATATTCTGCAGTTGATATTTGGGACTACTCAAGCATATTTCAATTTATAGGCATTGTACAAAATACATGCTCAATTGTTTATTGCGTATATGAAGAATAATCAACTATCCTCATTGCTGATATTTGTAGAAAATGATGCGAGCTGATATATATAGGAAAAACATTCTGCAATTTTTGTAATGGAGAAATTGATACTGAGTTACACTGCTCTCTCGTTCCCAAACATCCCAATCTCGGAAATTCCACGAAATTCACTCGTGGACGAGACTGAGACGGGGGAGGGGGGGGGGGCTTTGATTCATTCTTCGCCAGTCACGTATACATAGAGGTAAACAATATCGAAGCGGAGAATGTCGCCAATGAGCGAGCGGACGAAAATAGCAGAAATAGTTCGTACAGCCCTTTCTGTTTACGTTCCAGCTCTCTCGATCTTGTGCCAAGGCCATCGATACTCACGCCCAAAAACGGTGGGAGATCGAGAATTAGTATAATGAACTATCAGAAGAGAACCTCGAAAATGAAATTTTTTACCCTTACAACCGAAAAATAGCCTCGGTTTTTTGTTCAATGTTTCAGTAGCCACCCTGAAAATCTTTACCTTTTTGGGTTTCGTAACTTCTGATGCAAACCCTTATAGTTTTTGCCGGAAAGGGCAAGGTAGAAAGCGGATAGCATGAGAAGGTGAGATTTTAATCACTTACGGGAGTATGGTGGATAAGACTAATAAAAATGAGAATTACTTGTAATTTTGACAGAACGCGTGTTATAGCTTACCGAAAAATGCTGTCTACTTTCATGCTCCATGAATGTTAAATTAAAATTTTGTTCCGTTTCTGTTTTGCAGTTAATAAGGAGAATCTAGGATGAAAACCACGACCACAAGGATCAGTGCGGTCAATAAAAAAAAGAACACTGTGCACATTGGGGAGAACCTTTGGGTGTAAAAAGAAAAATGGGATGCTACTGTTCTCAATTCGAATCGAAGTTCATCACTTTTTGTGAGAAACTTAGCTAGAAATTATTTCGGAGAAGATGTTCTAATTCGTAGCACTCCATTTGGAAAAGGAGCCAATAGAGGCGCGGATCGAAATCCAAAAAGTTCTTTAAATCCTGTTGCTTTGAAGACAATGCAAGATTACTTTGAACATTGGGCCAAAAAAATCCTCTACCCACCGATGATAGAATCTGAGATCATGCAACAGAAATCAATCGTAGTAAACTACACAGGGAAGGTTTGCAACGACCTTCGCAAGAAGGCTAAGGATAAGTCAAATATTGGAAGGAATGAGCGGAGGAGCAAAAGAAGAAGAGTTGGTAAGGAGATTTTAAAATATAATTTCTTTTCGAAACAAATGAAAATGTTTGTAATCTAATTTTTAAATGCATTTTCCGATTTCCAGATTCTCTTCCTCGATTTATGGAATCGTACGAGCGACAGTGGGAGGAAAATGAAAGGACTCGTGAACAGAATGAAGGTTCTGCAGACCCAGTCGAAATAGATTCGGAATCAGTGGATCCAGATTATGCAAGTGAGGGAAGAGAGATGGAAAACCAACTCGAAAGAAATCCGGAAATGGTGGACCAAGATGATGACCCACTTGGAGGAATTCTACCAATTTCAGATGAAAATCACGTGAATGTAGGAGGAGCGGAGGAGAATGATGAAGAGGCGGGAAAAGCTGCTGATAATAGTTTCTAAGCAATGCTGGACTGTCCGACAACGTAAAAAGCGTAAAAAGAACACCAAACATGTAATGATAGGCATTTGAGTACTTTTAGAGAACGTCATTGGTGCGACCTTATCTCATAAATATTAGGACCGAACAAGTTTGAGATCGGGCATGCGGTACATGCTGAAATGCGTGATTGTTTCAGGGAAAAATATTGTTTTTCAAAGTATTTCATACTAATCGTATTTCAGCATTAGACGAACAATTTTTTAACTAACTTATGAGTACTAGAATTTGGAAGGTCTATGACGCAGTTCATAAAACTTGTTGAATTTTTCGAATAATTGTTCGAGGACTAAATAAATATTCATATTTGACTTCTATTTTATCTTTTTATTGACTCTGAAAAACAGCTGGAAACTAACTGGCTCTCAAGCGAACATCTGAACACGAAAATTAAATTATTTCCGCAGTGGAGCCTCATCCGGCTCTGTCCGAAATTTGGTCGGGAATCAAGTTGGATGATGGTGTGCATCCAAAACCGAAAACGCTGTTCTATCCGGCACTTACTGACTTGTAAGCAAAAATCTGGAAAACAAAATTAAATCATTTCCGCAGCGGAGTCTCATCCGGCTCTGTCCGAAATTTGTTCGGGAATTAAGTTGGATCATGGTGTGCATCCAAGACCGAAAACGCTGTTCTATCCGGCACTTACTGACTTGTAAGCAAAAATCTGGAAAACAAAATTAAATCATTTCCGCAGCGGAGTCTCATCCGGCTCTGTCCGAAATTTGTTCGGGAATTAAGTTGGATCATGGTGTGCATCCAAGACCGAAAACGCTGTTCTATCCGGTTCTTACTGCCTTGTAAGCGAACACCCGAACAAGAAAATTATATTTTTTCGGCGCTGTCTAATATGGCTCTGTCCGGAACTTGAGCGGAAATTAAGTTGTGTAATGGTTTTTATTCAAGACCGAAAACGCTGTTCTATCCGGCTCTAACCGACTCTCAAGCAAACAGCTGAACACGAAAATTAAATTATTTCTGCAGCGGAGTCTTATCCGGCTCTCTCCGCAATTTCGTCGGAAATGAAGTTGGGTAATGGTTTGCATCCAAGACCGGAAACGCTGTTCTATCCGGCACTAACTGACTCTCAAGTGAACATCTGAACACGAAAATTAAATTATTTCCGCAGTGGAGTCTTATCCGGCTCTCTCCGCAATTTCGTCGGGAATGAAGTTGGGTAATGGTTTGCATCCAAGACCGGAAACGCTATTCTATCCGGTTCTTACTGACTTGTAAGCGAACACCCGAACAAGAAAATTAGATTTTTTCGGCGCTGTCTTATCTGGCTCCGTCCGGAACTTGGGCGGAAATTGAGTTGTTTAATGGTTTTTATTCAAGACCCAAAACGCTAATCTATCCGGCTCTAACCGACTCTTGAGCGAACACCTGAACACAAAAATTAAATTATTTCCGCAGCGGAGTCTTATCCGGCTCTTTCCGCAATTTCGTCGGAAATGAAGTTGGGTAATGGTTTGCATCGAAGACCGGAAAGTCCGAAGTTTGGTCGGGAATTAAGTTGGATGATGGTGTGCATGCTTACAAGATTTTCAATATTAATAATTTTTCTTGATTTCGATTTTTGAAAGCGTTAATATTATTAAAAGCGTGCGACTATATTATATGTTATGTATGATAATTTCATGAAATTGTTTAAGTTAAATTATATACATTTATAATATACTTATAATATGCGTGAGTATGTGCGTAGTAATAAAACCTTCCACAGAATCTGTTTTTAGCAAGAATATTTTTTTTGCTGGCACACCACACACGTCATGAAGTTCTTCTCTCCATCCTGAACCTTATCAGTTTCTTGAATCGAGCTTTTGGTTTTCTGTGACGAATATCGATATCTTTGTTTTGTTGTTCGAAGAACTTCCTTCATCTAAGTTTTAAATTCATTTTTATCCCGAGGGCCTGGAAACCATGGACAGTCTTTGGCAGCCACTAAAATAATATGGAAATTTTTTTATTTATTTATTTGGGAGATTTGGTACATCATTAAAATAAGAAAGGACAAACTTACGAAAGAAAAAATTACAGACTAGTATTTCCCGAGTTCTCATGGTCCTTATCACATAGCCAAGTGAACTGGGAAACTAAGTGTTCTGTCATTGTTATTTTTAAGGACAGACTTCAGAACTCTCTGAGCTTAGCCCCGCCCCTGTTTTTCAGATAGTTTTACTGAAAAAGAAGAAAATAACATGTACTATCGGACGAAACACTAAGAAGTCTCAAAATCCTATGTCAAGAAAAAATACAGTACTGTAAGAATATATGCATATTATAGGAGAATAAAAAAATCTAAAAATTCCTTACAAGGATATTAGGAAAAGTAATGTGTCAATAAAATATTATTAATTGTTAAGTTTTTCAAGTGTGTACTGAAAACAAAAAGTCTATGCAAATGACAAAAAGGTTGTTCCGAGAACACTATAAAAGGAACACTATAAAAGGAACACTAAAAAAGGATAAGATTTATTTTGTAAAATAAGCTATATTTTATAAAAATTCTTACCAAACTCTTTCGTAATTTCACGTTTGTTTTGCAGTTCAAATTCTCGAAATCTTCAAAATTCTGTAACGGAAAACCTTCCAGGGGCTCAAATAATTTGTCAGATAGGCTGAAATCACGAGAATTCTTTTGCAATTGTTCTGCCAATATTTCTCGGATCTCCTTTACTTCCTGTTTCATTTCTGAAATTTGTTTTATGTGATTTTCTCCCTGCTTTTCGAGTTTTCTAAACATAAAAATATAAGAATACAGATTAAAATTGAATCAATAATCTATGACAGAGAAGAATATTAACAGACGAATAGCTGAGTTATAATAATTTGATGAAATTGTAGGAACAACGACTCAGCGCCGCCACCAAGGCAAAATGAAAAATGGAATACGCTAGATTTTTTCTGGTCATTTTATGCTGAAATAAAAATATTTTGCTCTTTAAACTTCCGAAAAAAGGTGACAAAAGGCCACCAAGGGAAAATGAAAAATGGAACACGCTAGATTTTTTCTGGTCATTTTATGCTAAAATAAAAATATTTTACTCTTTAAACTTCCGAAAAAGGTGGCGGCGCTAGCACGACATCGACTCAGCACTGACACCTATGAAAATTCATTGAAAATTATTATTATTAGAAAACCTATTAGGGGAGTTTTTAATCTGTTTTGCCCTCCTATAGCAGTGATTAGGGAAAATCTCCCCTAATGTGTTTCCTGGTTATAATAATTTTTAATGATTTTTTACAGGTGGCGACGCTTGGTCGATGCTTTGCTAGCACCGTCACCTTTTTCTCGAGCGTTTGAAGAGCAAAAAAATTATCATCTTAGCATAAAATAAACAAACGAAAAAAGCCAAAAATATATCGTATTCCATTTTTCATTTTCCTTCGTGGCCGCGCTGAGTCGCTGAACCTTCAAATTTTCATGTAGAAATAATAATTTAAAAAACACTTACAGTAAAAAGCACAGTACTTCGTTTATTCCATTTGGCGCCAAGTTATTACTCTTGTCAACAGAAATGGGAGCAACCTCAATCGATCTGAGAGCGCCAACGTTAGATACTGACTGCTGTCTGGAATTAAAAATATATAGTTCAAATTCAGAGTTTTATGAAAATGGATGTAGTTTGAATAATAATCACTCACAGGTTTTTGGAAATTTCACTTGAGTCTATTTTTCTTGAAGAAGGTTTATCAGATTTACTTGAACCCAGAATCTGATCTTCATCAGAATTTTGTCGTTCTTCTTGCTCGGAAACTCGATTAATTGGAGGAGGCTTAGATTTCTTTGGGTCCATGATCTGATCTTCATTTGACTTATGTTCTACGTCTTTTTGAACAACTTTAACAATAGAAGGAGGCTTAGGTTTCTTTGTTTCTCGGATCGGATCATCACTCGCATATTGTTGTATTTTTTTCTCAAAAAGCTTTTTTTATTTCGAGATCTGATCATTAATCAGTTTGAGTTTCATTTCTTCAAATCTTTTTCTCAAACGATCCTTTTCCTCTGCTACGTATATCTCACTTTTAGTCCTTTTTCTAATAGAACATTCATCATCGGAGGTCGTACATAGCCTTTTAGGGGTTTTGCTTGTTCTCCCGCTACTTGTTATTTGTAATATTTTTTTGCCTTCTGCTGTACTTCGTCTGTTGTCGAATCCATCATGGCACTGTAGTAGATAAATATATTTTTTTAACTTTTTTTAGCATAAAAGTATAGAAACAATTAAGATATGAAATGAAATGAAGAATGAAATAAATAGATAAATGAAGGGTAGAAATGCAGGAGTCAAGCGCCATTTTCCACTTTTTTCAGGAGAGACTAAAAACATGTTGTTAATTCAGTAGGATCACTTAAGAGAAAAATCTGCCCTCTGCGCGGGTACATTCTCATCGCACGCTTCGCGAACGGCTCGCTTCGCTCGCAAGTTTGAGCGCGCCTATGGCGCGCGCCTTTTGGATCTCGCGCTTCGCGCTCGATGGTAATCTCATCTCGCGCTCCACGCTCGGTTATGATTTTACCTCGCGCTACGCGCTTGGCCTTTGTACCTCCCTACAGTTTTATATAGAGCTTGTTTAA
>WSXT02063824.1:0-12549 GCA_011762715.2 Neuroterus valhalla
AGTGTCTGCAAAGACGCTGCAAACCACAAACGTAATCTGTCGATGGCCTGGATTGATTACCAGAAAGCTTTTGATTCAACTTCCCATATACTTATTATCTGTCTATTGAAAAGCTTGAAGGTTCATTCAGATATAGTGGGATGCATTGAGAGAATAATGCCTCTTCGGAAGACCAGATTTACTATCACTTCTGGAAACATCGTGTGACCCCCAACCCTGTCACTTTCCAGAGAGGTGTGTTCCAGGGTGATGCAATTAGCCCTCTCCTCTTCTGCATCACACTATTGCCACTATCTCTCGCACTTCGTGATTCTCATGGGTACCTCTTTGGCGAAACTTATGTCCGTGAGTATAAGGTCACTCACATATTTCATATGGATGATTTAAAGACCTATGCTTCCAGAAAAGAACATTTCGTAGATGCTTTATGTATCGTCGAAGGGTACACACGAGAAATCAGTATAGACTTTGGATTCGATAATTAGGCCAATATTCATCTAAAGCGTGGACGAAAAGCAGGTACAGATAAGGACCCTGAGCGTGTGGGTGGAAGTGCTATCAGATACCTCAGCGCTGGAGAGACCTGAAACTGCCTTGGCGTACCTGAGAGCCGCATTCAGGATACTACTTGAGCGAAGGAGGTTCTCAAAAGCAGATACAAATACCTGCTTCGACGGATTTGGTCGTCAAACCTGTTGTCGTTGAACAAGATATCTGCGACTAACATGCTTGCCGGCTCAGTTTTACTCTATTCGTTTGGGGTTGTCCCATGGACGAAGAACGAGCTCAAGGCCCTTGATATCACTACGCGCAAGATAATGCATATGAAGGCTTGCATATGCTCAATCTTCAATGTCTATACAACCGAATTATCCTGAATATTGTTCATATCATCGCGAACGGTAGAGATCCTCTCCTGGCAATGGTCATAGATCACAAAATGAGTGGGGAAGGAGCTTTCCTTTACGAAGCCAAGACCAGGTAGCTGAAACCCTTGGCCTGAACCTGAACATCAGAAGTGAGGACAGTGCGTTACTCTATCAAGATGCCTCACTTCTAAAAGTACAGGTAAAGAAAGTGGAGCCTGAAAATTCTCAAACAATACGAAGACAAAGGTGAGGCACGGAAACTTTTACAAAATTGTAAAAGATCAATCCTTGTCACATAAGTCAACGTTTGCTTTTCTTAAATCACCTGGACTCAATTCAGGAACGGAGACTTTCATTTTCGTGTGTCTGGATGGTGTAATTTCCACTTTAGCATACCGTACCAGCATATTACGTCAAGAGGTTTCCAGCGAAAGGTGCAGGGCGTGTCTTAGACTCTCTGAGCACCTATGGCATATACTATCCAATTGCCCTATTCACGCAGGAACGACGTATTTGTACAGACACAACGCTGCCTAAGAGTGATTTACCACCATCTTTGTCGCTCTTATGGCGTTGGCCGCGACCCTGTCCCGCTGGAAGCTCCAAGGGGAATAGAGTCTATTGTTGAGAACGAGGAGTGCCGAACCTACTGGAACTACGATTTCTCGACTATGGCCCCTATCCAACACACAAAATCCGACATCGTGCTCCTTGACAAACGTGACCGAAGCATGTTCATGATCGAATTATTGGCCTTGGTCGACTGCAATATCAGAGACAAGGGAATCGAGAAAATGGAGGGGTTCAGAAATCTCAGAGAGCACTTGTAGCGGTATCATCAAGGATATTTGGTTAAAATAATTGTTCTCGTCATCGGTGCTCCTGGAAGTGCGACGCGTTCACTGGTTAGTAACCTTAAAGCCGTGTGCCAGAAATATGCCGTAGCGCTTGCTGGATGGCTGCAAAGAGCAGTCATTCTTGGGTCGCTCCGTGTCCATAAGACATACTAGGGTTTAGCCGGTCCTTCATTGTGATTTTGTCGTGCATGTGGTCACTCATATCGTGGTCGTGGGACGTGGCCATAGATGTATTTTACCGCGATTATACTGGGAGCTTGTGCCATTTTCCTGAATGAAAGTTGCTCTCAGGCGGACCCTGCGGTGGTTGTTAAACCAATGCAATTCATATTTTCGAAAAATTGATAGAATGCGATTTTTTAAAATCTTCACTATGAAGTGAATGTGGGTCATTTTTCCAAATTTATAAAGACTTCGACCATATCATCGAGCATTATTTACTTCACTTTTCTGAAATGTTAATAGACTTTTTTGACTATTAGAGATTCATGTGGAACTTCCATTAGATTAAAAAAAAATTGATTCCCAGCAAAAGAAAAATTATGTGGCAATGACTCAAGTTTAGAAATAATTGAAAATAGAGGAGACAATGTTTTGTCAGGAAAGTGATTACGTAATAAGGCGTTTAAATATCTACAGAGAACGTGTTGCAGCCGAACCCATTTTAGCATGCAGTTTGACTAACTCTAAGTCACCGAAATGATCGACGATGAAAAATATTGTTTTTGAAAGCAAATACAAGGACACGTATTTTATGTCATATATTACATTATATTTTTTCTATTAATATATACACTGGAATCCCAAAAAAAAGGCATCCGAAGAACGGCTTTCCGAGAATTTCGCTTGTTGACGAGATGCTCCGAGGGTTTTTGGAAAGAGGCAGTCGCCAAGCGTCATTCTGGCCGAGTACAATAGGTGTTCAAGTTTTAGCGTTCGCGATGATGTTCCCCAGGCCGTCGATAGCAATGCCTGAAACCCCCTTTTCTTTGGGATTCCAATGTAAATTTGAATAGCTCTGAAATTTAGCCCTTCCCGAAGTTCATCCGACAATTAAGTAAGAGTTGCCAGTATAAACGCAAATTACAAAGTTTTTCAAATTTTGACTCTTTTCTCGAATTTACTATTGACGAATTTCGTTGTGGAACTTCAAGTAAAAACTACGCGGGATTATTTCACTACTGTTCTTTTTTTCTTTTGAGTCATTGTTATACGCAAAGAACTTCAATGAAAATGGATTCCCAAAGGAGTCTCGCGAGACCTTTTATTTGCTTTGAAACACAGTATTATAATTATTCCCTCGAAGTTAGTCAGCCTGCATGATTTGAAGAAGGTTTAACGGTCAAGGGTGACTCCAGCGACTATTTAGAAGATAAGTGAACTGTACATTACTAAAATTCTCTCTTTTTTACTTTATTCGTTCGAATGTGAAATGCTTGTTTATAAAATCGTTGCTAAAGTAGGACAATTATATTGATTGCGTAGTCGAAACTTTCTGTTAAAAAGAAATTTATCTAGTGTGGAGTCAAATGCCGAAATAAATATGCGGACCTAACAAAGACTTGTTAGACTTTTGTACTTTTAAACCATAAGATATGGATTTTTGTATCTGCTATTATTCATAAATTTTAATTAGGTTTAATACCACACTTTGTAACATAAATATATTAATTGTTCTCTGACGAAGCCTCGAAAATTGCTCTCTAGATTCGTGAACAAATGTGTAGGGTATGAGATGCATCATTTGAATGACTACGTTTTAAGTTTATTTGATGATGAGTCAGAATTCAAATAAAATTTTTTTATCATTCGCGATGATCTTGCGTTCTTAAAAAATGTTTCCGAGAGAATTCCGAGATCGCGAAGGATACTTCTTAGAATAGGGAGAATGTAAGGATGCATCGATCTTTGCAACGAACAGTATTTGACGACTGATTAAAATATTTCGATTGCAAAGTGTTCAGTAGAAGTTAATTTGGAATCTGCTTTTGATTCAACTTTATAAAAGGAAAGTGTGTTTTTTTACAAATTTTGTATTTAAAATTTTACTGTATTGTCTAAGTCTATCTCTTGAAGTTATAATATTGCGATTTCTAATGAATTCGTATTCAATTTTTTTATCCTCTAATTAGTAATTTTCTCGTGTATTTTCCTCATAATTGAAGTCACTTAGTACGTACATTATAAGAATGCAAACCATCGTGACAATTTTGTGAAGAAATTAAAATGTTAATTGCTGTAAATTGCTTCGTTAATTTTTAAATTATCTCTTTGTCTATGACAGCGCTTTTTTGAACTATTGTGAAAATCATGCATCCACTGTTGAGCAGCGAAGCTAGTTCCAGTTTACAATTCATTAATCGCATCTTTCATTTGTATGTACATATATGCATCTCCGTTGTTGCTAATTTATAGTTAGCTAATGATGAGTACGTTGTTCCTTGAGAATGTTTACCCAGTGAGCGACTCTTCGGTGGAATTACTTATCAGGAAGATAAATTGTTAAAAGCGTTGAAAATTGCCTGCAAAATGAAAATATTCCATTATTAAAATTTATTTCGGAACATTTCTGTACCGTAGCAGTTCATTCCTTTCTATCGCGTGTATAAGTCAGACTTGAGACCACTTAAGACTAAAGTTGCTGAAGAGCGACTGTTGGAAGATTACTAGAAGTAATTTTAACGTGAAATAAAATATTTGTGATATAACGTTTTGGAGGTATATAGCGAATGGAGAATTCAATCCAACCTAGCGAAGAAAATTTCTATGATTCAATCCAATTTTAACTCTAAGTATATTTCAGGTGAAATTTATTCTGAAGTTCATTCATGAACTACACAGCTATTTTAATCTCATTCAGGGCAGTTCAATACAGTAAGGTTCTTTATAGCACTGTGTGATTTAAATTCGCACTTAAGTAACGCCTATCCGTTACTTAAATAGGTTATTACGGCGTCAGTGCTATTAAATGCTTTGCTCGGGCGCCAACTACACGCCGTGCCAAAATGTGCCACTTGAGTCACACGTATCGTAATGTACTATTTCATACCAGTCATACCATGGAGTGCGAAAGAGATGCTCTTATGTTTATTCTTATGGCGTCTGTACTCAAACTCACGCTTTCCTATGACACGGATGAGAAGGTCCTTACTGTAGATACTTTTGTAATGAATCTTTTACGTTTGCTTCTTTCTGCAACATGTACAATTTTTCAAAATGTCCAGTTTTGAATGCTACGTATTGAAATTTGTTGTGTTATAAATGAATTATTCTTTTTTGGAGATTTTATATTTTTTTAAGCTTCGAATTCAATTTGCATCCTGAATTTTCAATTTTGTGTTCCAAGCAAACTAATTTTATTTGTGAACTTTGGAATTTCCCATTTTTAAATCCTGTCTAATTAGGAATACTTTTTAGAATGAAAGTTGATCAAATAAATTTGATCAATATAACTTTTGTTACATCTGATAACTAGTCTGACAATTTTTTTTTGATATTCGTGAACATATGAATTTGAAATAAATTCCTCATTAAATTTTTGGTAATTCTTTCCATTCCCTTTTCTCAAACGTGTTTCAGTAATATTTTTAATTTGGATTCAATAATATAACTTCTGAAAATATGTGTGTTAACGTTTACTACTAAAGTTATGATGAAGAAATGAACCTATTGGTCCTTATACTTTTTATAAATGTTTAAAGGACCACTGAATTATTTTCTGTAGATGTTCACTATTCAGAGTCGTGAATTTTCTTCGCCAGTGAATTGACCCACTCTTTAAGCAATATTCTTGGCTTATAGAAATGTTGCGAAAATCGATTCGAAACTTAGCGATTATTTTTGCGGATGAGAGAATGTGTCGTTTTTCATATAAAGCGACAAAGAATCCACATAAGGATATTGCGATGATGGAAATAAGAAAAAAAATATATTACTGATAAACGACCTGTCTGTCGAAATTATTTGAAAAAATCAATTACAGAAAACAATAAAAAGTCGAATAAAAATCAATAAAAATGCCTGTGATTGTGTTCAGGTTGCTTCAGTTCTTAACCCCTTTTACAGTTCAGTTATGCGTTTTCATTGTTTGTTGCCTTATTAGTTTTTCTTTTTAACTTGATTTCACCTATATGGGTGGTGAGGAGGAATGTCCCTGCTCAGAGTCATCGGAACTCTCTAATTCAACGTCCTTAGCCTCTGAAGATGTCAATTCGGATTTTAAGGAAGAACCTGCAGATAAGAAATGTGAGACCTTCGAAGAACTGTTTCAAATTTTAATAAAGACATTCCCTGTTGAGAAGAAAATTATATTGCAATGTTTTACATTTTAAAAGCTCAGGGTGGCCGTGAAACGAAAAACTGGTAATTGACGGAAAGTTTCTGGAGACGGGGAGAAACCTGGAAGATACAGTAAATTCATTTTTTGACTGCGAATCTGCAATACTTTTAGTAGAAAACCCATTCGCTCTACAATGTATTCTTTTGAATCCACTTGAAATTTTTGAATTATTTTGGGAGTGAATTTTTTCAAATTTCATGCAGTTCTTTGAGCTGTTTTGGATTCTTTGAGTTTTTATTTCTAAGCATTAGAATTCCAAATTTTTGTTGTCAATTTTTGATTTGAAATTGAAATAATTTAGTTTAGAATTATGTCTGTCAGTTTGCAGCGAAGTTTAGAATCGTTTAATTCTGAATGTTTCCAATTTAATCATGCAATTTCGAACCATTTAATTAATGTTCTTCCTCTATGGAATCAAATCTATACTTGAATTTAAGACTTCCATTTTATATCTTCCAATTATTGAATGTTTGAACTTGAAATTACTGACTTTTCTACTTTGACTTGCAGTTTTTTTGTATTGCGTACTTTGAATGGAAAAATTATCAGCTTGAAAGCTCGAATGTTTCAATTTTAATGAACGAGGAAAATATTTGCAAACCGTGAAGTAACTAAGAATTTGCTTCCTTGCATTTTAACGGCCACACTGAAGCTATAACTGCCGAAAGTCAAGTGAAAGTTTTTACTTCTGCTACCTATTCAAATAAATTATCTCCATCATTTCTGTAGACGATGACTGTAACTACTCCCCTGAAAATCGGTTCAATTCCGTTTCCTGCCAAGCAGCACCGACAAATTTTCAGAAGAAGGAACCAACTATCTGCCTTTGCCAGACTCACAGATTGTAAGAAACATTTTTTTCCAGTTTTTTCAAAACAAAGGTTCTAAGAAATCATTTCACTATGTATTTGTTGTAAAAATGAAATCATTCGCCTAATGAGAGGGCTTCAAATCCTTAATGTTTATTTATTCGAAAACGAAATGGTTTAATTTTGTATATAAGTTTTTTGAAATTATTATTAATATTCAAGTACGATTTTTCTTTTCGAAGGGTTGGCAGCAATATTCCAGTGAATTTTAATTCAGGTAATGCTTCGAACTTCTCTTTGCGCAACATTATGTAATAAGAAGTAAATAATAGGTCTTCCTCAAGAGACTCCACCTATGTGGAATCGAGCCAACTGGAAATGGCCTAGATCCGGATATCTCAAGAAGAAAGACAAAACTTACGAAGTCAAACTCAAAAAGAAACGTCAACATTATTCGAAGGTATTTGCAATATCAATTTAATTATTTTTTCTTGTAAATTGTATTGTTGAAAAATACTTTTGTGTCAATAAGGTCAACTTCGATGAAAAGAATTATTTTTCAATATTTGATAAATTGGTTCAAACAGAGTAGATAATTGAAATTTTTTTCTCGCGTTCTTTATAAAATCAAATAAAAAAATATAAAATGTGTACAAATTAGGAATCGCAACATTTTCTGCAAATCACACAATATATTTGGAATAATTTTTTTACGAAAAGGATTGGGCAAAATTAATTTCAACTCTTTTGGTTCTTAGCCTTACATGTTCTGTGAAATATCTGAAGGAATACCGTGCAAAAAAGAGAAGTTGATAAATAAGAATCAAGAAGAGTCTCCGGAACCTACAAAGGAAGAACCCGCTGAAAGGATTGATATTTACTATTTCGATCATGGAAATTCGGCGTAGGTGGATTCCATTTTCATCACATTAAACATTCGTGGTTGTCTAGACGCTGTGCTGAACATATTAAAAATTTTCCTTCAGTGGTTCCTTTTGACATTAGAACATTTTTAGCACAAAGAGCTAAACATTTTTTGAACTTATTCTCAGTGTTGTCAATTTTTCTAAAGTGCTAAATTTTATTAAACTTTTTTGCATATCAAACTTTTCTCTTATGATTGTGAACTCCAAAATTCCAAACTTTTCAAAAATTAACTGACAAATTGAAAGAATATCCATAATAGATACATCAGATACAAAAACACCAAAATTACTTAAATTATTTTAATTTATTAGGTTCTTTTCAGAATTCGATACTGAAAACTGCATGATTATAGTAGAGAAATTTGAGAGATTATAATTTTATGTAACACCTACTGACTTTTAATCATTTAATTGAATCATCGGATGAGAATTGATAATTTCCCATTTTCATAAAAAAACAATTCACTTTTATTTTTACTCGAAAAAACGTTAAAAATTAAATGATTCCAAATGAGAGATTGAAAGTTGCATTCCGATCGTCTGATTCAATTTAATGCTTTTTTGCAACCTCTTTTAGGAAATAGGAGTCATTTCAAAAACACTGTCAAACATTCTTAGACTCTTTGTATGTCCTCTAAACAATATCGGGTGATTCTTTTAAGATTCATTGCTTAGATTACGAATTCAAAAGATTAAAAAAGCGCTTTTTTGGAACTTTGTGGAAGCCCTTAAAATATTAAGGAGGCATCTTAAAACAACCTACGTGAGCTCAAATCAAAATTTTAAAGCTACATACTTATTGCTAGAAACAAACTTGAAATCGTATTCGAGCTATTGAACAAGAAAAGTGAAGGACGTTCCCATGGAACAGTTGAAACTGTTTTTTTTTCCTCGAAAACTCAATATTTTTTCTTAAGATGATTTGAAAATATAAATAAGAAAATGTGAACCCTAACGACTATTTTTCTTTTTCAATTTGTTAATACATATACGGAAGAAGAAGGAAATTGTAGAGGGCCCAAAAACAATCAAACAATCTTTAGTGATATGCCTTCTTTGGAATGAGAAAAATGTAGAATGCCCAATGAACATTCTTTCAACAATCCAGTAAACATTCCTTTTTTGTAGATATTATCGAACAACAGATTCACCACCGATAGTATCATCAGATAAGTATGCAGAAAAATCTGAAAATGCAGCGACGCGTTTCTGGGCTGAGATATTTGGAACAGCTCACATCGCTTTTGCGTTTGTGACCGCTTTTATACTTCAACTTCTGCGTTTCCTGCTCTACAGTATGGTGAGACCGCTAACAGTAGGGATCCTGCAAATGTTTGCGGACTACTTCATTAAGCCCCTGTTGTCAATCGTCTTCAACGCCCTGATACAACCATTCTTAATTCTTTTGTACAACATGGCCACTTCGCTGAGAGATCTCTGTGAACCGATAGCAGAAGCCTTAGGCTTTTTTCTCAAAGAAGCGGCAAACGTTCTTAGAGCTTGCAGAGTTGTGGAAATTAATCAGAATGCTGAAGAGAAGGATAAGAAAGTTATAACGACCTGCACGTGAGGTGCAGAAAATAAGGCAAAGAATAAATCCCGTTTGGATTGAAGAGACGAATGTTTTCAAAAACTTTCAATAGAGTTAAGATAATAGAAAACTGTCTTAGAAAAAGCAGACTTTCAGGGTAAATTTAGAAATCATACAATTCAAAATAGGTAATTTTTCAATATCTCAAGCTTCATATCAGATTCAAATCTTTATTTTTATATTCTGAATAATATTCTTATAAGAAAAAAAATACATACTTCGAGAATGAGTAAATATTTAATTACCATTTACAAAATTACAATATATTGGAAGCCTTTAAATCTAAAATCGTTGATTTACTGCCAAAGAAAATTAAAAACATCGCTTCACAGAAGTTTTTGTTGATAGAAGAAAAGGCAGAATGAAAGTAAAAAGTTCAAAGATAACTCTGGAAAAATTTGAAACGAGAATTTTTCCAATTATTTGAAATATCGTTATTCAAAGTAAAACTTTATATTTTCGTATCAAACACACCCCTTTACCTTTTAAATTTGTATTGCATTTTTTTTCCTACTGATATTTCAAATAGTTAATAACACCAGCCTGAATATTTGTAATTTCTTAGCCTTCAAAATTCATTAATTCAAATTCACAACTTTTGATATTTCTAATATTTGTCATTTATAAACCTACAACCCTACAAATTTTCCAAATTCGTAAAGTAAACTCAAGTAAATATTGTACTGCAAAAATGACAACATTTTCATGATATACACTAAGATGAATTGTTATGCGTTTTTATTATGTGTAAATGCCAGCCTTTATTCAATCGGTAGCTTTTCAGAAAATACGAAGCAAATAATAATAATTCGAAAGAAGTAGATATGAATATATTCTCCAAGGGTCTATTTGATAGGAGCAGAGTTGAAACTTCAACTTCATCTTGGTTTGAACCTTCTAAAAAATATTTTACAAAATCTTTTTTTTCGCAACTTGTTCAATTTCCGATAAATATATTGTTTTTTATATAAATAATTAACAGTATGCTACACAAAATTCACTAGGGGGTTGGGTTTGATTTTTGGAACATGACTGTTGATTTAAATTAAAAAAATAGTACGTATTTATAAGGCTTCAATTTCAAGCGCGCTCGGAAATCATCCAACTTTTTTGATTAGTTCATCATTTTAATTTCCTGTAGTAAAAAACATAAAAAAAGAAAAAGATGTGAAGAAAATTCGTTTTCGATTAACACCAGGTATATATTTGGTTTAGTTTTAACTTTACAATATTAATCATAATTTCATTGTTTCATTTTTTATACAGAACAAATTTTTCTCTCGCTTTCACACTCACTCGCATAGCAATTAACTTTATCGACAATAATCTTTCGGTATTTCACCCTTTCGACTCTCGTATATCTTATGCCATTTAATAAATTATGTACAATCTCACAAACAACAAACGGAGGAACCTAATTACATCGTATAATTCACACTTTGCTATTTACAGGTACTACTATGTTTTTCTCACTTCAATAACCCTCGTACTTTTTACAGGATCGCCCCCTGTGCTCCATTTTTATAACTCATTCCCGAATGCTGTCGTCTTTCGTTTTTAGAACAAAAGAAGGTGTATCCGAAGCATCAATCTATATCAGGAATTTCCACGACCTATGTATGGTGTTCGTTTCGTCTACTAGGTGGTCGTAGTCGAGGTTTCCTGGAGGGCCGTTGTTTGCGACGAACTCGCCGACGAGTCACCTTCAAATAAAAAGTACATGAATATTACTTATAATTATGTCCAAAAATTAGGTCGATGTTTTGTAAACCAAAATGATTTTAGTCTTCTTCCTTGGAAAAATCCGGGAACTTCTGAAGTTTGCAAAAAAAAAAAGAAAGTGAATTTATCATTTCAAGGTGATTACTTCAAGCTCAGGAACAAATCATGGGTCTTTCCCAGGTTTTGAACATTTCAAACAGTCATCAAAATCGTTTAAATCAAGAAGTCTTCAAAACTACACACATTATAATTCCAGTATTAGAGAAAAATACCCCAAATGAAGAAATTTAATGCAGTAAAACTCTGAATTTGATGCATTTGAAATTGGAAATTACACATTCAAGATTGAATAGTTACGAACGCAAAAGTCAAATATTGTACAAATTCGAAGATTTTGAAATCGGATAATCTTCACGCGTCAAACATTGAGAATTGTACGATTCCAAAGCAGAAATAATCAAAATTAAATAATTGAAGCGTCCTCTACAACAGATCATTATAAGCTACTTGCCATAAGGGTCATATGATATGTGAACGCTTTGACTTTTGCTTCACAGACATCAAATTGGAAAATAATTCAAATTATACATTCTCAAACAGAGGTGATCCAAAATTGTTTCATTTTTTATTTTGAATAATCAAAATTAGATAGACTGAAGAATATCGAACGATGAAACGTTCTAATTTCTAAATCTTTGATGTAAAATTATTGAATTTTGCTTTGAACTGAAAATGGCACAATTGCAGACCATTATCATTTTTAACCAGTTATTAATGTTCCAATTAAATATTGTTTAACATTGAACGCTTTTAATTCTAAAATGTGTATTTCTCAACATTTCGATTTTACTATCAGTCTGTTCGATTTTTCATGCAATTTATTTATAAAAGATGAAGCATTAGAAAGCTCTAATTTTTTGATTGAACACACTCCAAACTGGAATTCGTTCAATTTCGAATAATTACATTTGAAATTATCCAATTTTAACTTTTATGAAATATCACATTTAAAACATTGAAAGGTTTTCTTTTCTAACTATGAGAATTGGAATAGTTCCAATTTGAGAAGGAACAATTTTTAAGATCTCAATCTAAAAATTTTCAAATTACAGCATTTTGAATACAAAGTTTTTCTATTTTCAACGCTTTCCCTAATTATTCAGTACTGTTGCTCTCAAATTTGAAATTGCTCGAGCATTGAAGTTTTCAACTTTCCAATTTCCAACGTTTGAGTTGTTAGTATTCGAAACCTAATGTGATTGAATAGGAATGTACTTTTTCACCGAAAAAACCTTCAACGGCTAGATTCTAGCTAGAAGCAAAACTCATACGACGTGCTCGTACTTTTTTTTATAAAAAGAGTACTAGGTCACTAGATCGCGTACGAAAGTCAAAACAGATTTTCTCCAGCGTACCACCGGTTTCACAAAATTCAC
>WSXT02063835.1:0-12549 GCA_011762715.2 Neuroterus valhalla
TCATTTAACGTTAAGTTTGGAAACAAGAAAAATTAAAAATTAAAATAAAAAATAAAAGATAATTGCAATATAAATCATGCACGCAAAATTATAGTCAAAATTATATATAATAGAAAAAAATAAAAAAGAAAGAGAAAAAATGTTCAGCTCCATTCCATCAACGAAACTTGGAATAATTTAGTACGGCACAGTGCTCGCAATCCAGCACTACCAACTTCCGCGCAACTTTCAGACGCTACGGTAAGTAAACAATGGCGCTTACAAAAAAAAGTTTCAAACAAAAATTGCAGAGAATCCTGTGAATTACAGCTTTTTTCAAAAGTTTTTCGATAGCACTGAAACCAAAAAAGATATTTGATCAAAAAAATTTTCAACCCTCTTTTTATTTGTATAACCGATTTTCAAGTAATAAATAAGCAAAATACAAGAAAATATTAAATATACTAATTTGTAGATCTTATTTTGATCATGAAAAATGGTATCTTTTATTTTCTTGATTAAATTAAAATTACGACTGTTATCCGCGATACAAGAAATCACCCCTAATTCAAGATGGCGGACAACCTGCAAAGGGTTGATGGTCGAAAACTTGGATTTAAGCTTCCTATATGGTACCCTGAAGATGGCAAAAAAAATTTTCTTACCCAATGAATTGCAATAATACATATAGGAATCCGACTAAATATACTGGACTACCCCACAAATCATTTCATTCAGCACACTTATCTTCATCGGAACCATCCCAACAGTCGTCATATCCAACACAACGCAAGTAGATGGGTATACATCTGCAACAAATGTTCGTAAAACGTGTTCAGCATTTCATAAAATAAGAAACATCAATACCTTCTATTAGCACAGTGAAATGTGTCACCATGGCATGTATCGCAATCATCTTCGTCGCTTCCGTGTTCACAATGTTCAGTGCCCTCACATATCATTTTAGGTACAAGACACTTTCAGAGGCAGTTGGTTTTCCTCTAAGCCCTCCAATAATTATCGTTTCCGTATAGATCGAAGGAAAAATGTAATGGAAATAGCAATAAATAACAAAGCGTTAGTCGAAATAACATTTTAAGTGCAAATTTAAGGCAGCGGCTGCCTTATCTGAAAACAGGTTCCAAGACCACCGCGTTGATATTATTAATAAACTCGCGGAAGAACACTAGAATCTTATAACCACTTTTATATGGATACTTGATATATTGTATTACACAATCTCATGATCTCTTTCGTCGCAGACATTGATCGCACAACCATATTACGAGAAAAGTATTATTTCTAACCTAAGTACTGCGATTTGAAATGATGTATTTTAAGGGTATTTATGAGACATGATGAATATAGTTATCAGCCTGGTAACAATCAAGCACAAAAATAATGAGTCACAAAAATTCCAATGGTAACTTTCAAATGTACTTTTGAAGTTACTGCTCAAGCCAAGATTTCTAATCACATAGGAAGTGACAGTTCCCGAATAACATACGAACGTGTTGCAAATTTTTTTAAACCGTTTTCTGGCAAACCAAAAACGTTTGGAATTTTTTGTAAGAAAAATTTTCTGAAAACGTTGGATACTTCCGCTGATTTTTAGACTCAAGTAAACAAAACTTGTCAGAAACATTTTACAAACGTTTTCAAAACGTTCTACCAATAAAATTTTGAGTGGCTATAGGTTCAACACGTATTCCAAATGTTTACAATACGTTTAAAAGAAATTTGGTAAACTGTCAAAAGAAGTTTGAGAAACGTTCGAGAAGTAAAATTATGAACGATCGAAATTACGAACGTATTCCAAACATTTTGTAAACGTTTGATCAAAAAATGTATCCGATAGATGGCATGATCTTTCTCGAAAATGGCAGGAAACTGGTGATTACTACATATACGACTTTTAAACGTATGTTTATAAGAAAAGACACGGAAAAGTTACCATTAGAAATTAGGATATCATTTCAATACCATTAAAAGCATATGAGCTACTAAAAGAAAACCTTTATGTTCCGATTGAACGTTCTTCAAACCATCTTGTAAACGTTTCGCAAGCGTTTGACAAACGTTGGATAAAAGTTTTGTGAACGTTTGATGAATGTCTTGCAAACGTTTTAGAGACGTTTGAAAATTTATCCTACTCAAATCTTGCCTGGTCTAACTTTAACCATACTTTTATGAAGAGTTTTGTTCAGTCAAAGTATAAAAAATGTGAGGAACCATCCGACGTTTTGAAAACGTTTTTATCACAAAGATCCCAAAACGCTGGCAAAAATCAGAATCTCGATATTTCACTTATTTCGAGTATCCATATGAGTTGTTTGGGGTCTTTGATTTCGAAAATTGAATTAAAAACCCAAAATTCAAAATGGCGGAAATTTTTCTAAAGTTTTCCATGCATTTACTTGAAAATGAGCGATAAGGGGTTTTGGGATCGATTATTTCGAAAATGAAGTAACAAATCGAAAATTAAAAATGTCGGACTCACAATGGCGGACATTTTTCTAAAATTTGCCATGTATTTACATGAAAATGAGTATTAAAGGGTTTTTGGCGTCGCTGATTCCGATAATGAAGTCAAAAGTCTAAAATTCATTATGGCGGACCGAAAATGTCGGACATTTTTCTAAAAAATGATTTTTCTTGAAATAGAGCAGCTCGGGGCAGCAAGTGAAAACGATTTTGAAAAGTAGACACTTTTCCACAATGGAAACAACAAATCTAGACGCAGAAACTCGCAGGAAAATAAATAATTCCCTACGTGAACTTGTAAATCGGGTACAAAAGAAGATAAATTTTTCCCCTGCAATACATCGCACACATCGTAAATATGTTTGCAAATTATACATATTTCATTATTCATTCTTAATGTACGTAACTTCACGAGCATTTTTCATGTCGCACAAATTTTTTCCAACAAAAACTCACTGATTGTGGCAAATTTTAGAAGAATATCCGCCATTTCGGGTCCACCAATTTGAATTTTTGACATTGTTTCGAAATCAGCGATCCCAAAAACCCCTTTATACTCATTTTAAAGTGAATGCATGGCAAATTTTAGAAAAAAGTTCGCCATTTTGAATTTTTTATTCAATTTTCGACATCAGCGACCACAAAAACCTCAAATGGGTACTCAAACGAAGTGAAATATAGAGATTCTAATTTTTTGCCAGTTTTTTGGTATTTTGAACCACTGTGCGTTTGCGACTCGTTCGGTGTTATCCAGGGTTCCTCCTGAGGAAGCTACTTTCCCTCCTTGACCAGAAATCATCGGCAAATCTGGACGTCTTGATTCAACCGAACTCTTGAAAATGTTTGTAAATTCACCTCCTTTTACTATCCTCTTCCATAGTAAATTCACAATCCCGGAATAGTTATCTCGAATTACAACACATTTGTAGTAAAATCTGTGATAATTATGTTCGGACTTCAATTTACGTATTTTTCAATTCACGGATGAAATAATTTCCCTATTTCAAATATAATATATTATTTTCTAAGTTGATTTTGTAAACTAAATTAAGTATTACATACACAATAATCAAGTATATAAAAGGAATATTAAACTAACCCAGAAATTATTTGAAGTGTCTAGAATTTTTACCTTCAGTTTTTTTTTATGGCAATAGTTTTACCTTGATGTCATATTTCACTCTTAGTTGATATTTAGCAAACTAGTGGGCTTCTCAGCTTGGTGATACTTTCTTTTCGAAAACAGGGTCGATTAAATTCTGGAAAAAACCTGCCCGCCGCATTACAAAAAATTTTTTCGAATTTATACGCAAAACGCCCGGAGATTTGTTCGAATCCACAAAAAACTAAATGCATTTCTTTTGTTTTGAAAAAAAAATATTTAGAGGTGCCACAAGCCCCGTGAAGTTTAACACGCATTTTCCATAAGAAAAAACGACGTTTTTGTAAATCTTATTCAGAAATCTCAATATTAGATGAATCAAGTTTGAAATTCACCATTTCACTTCACAATTGGTCACAGAATGCGAATAAAATATTACTTTTCAAATATCACCCCCATAAGGCTGTTTTATAGGGTCCCAAAAAAACCCCCATAAGTGAAAAAATGGGTTTTCGAGTTTTTGAAGCTAATTATGAGTTTTTTGCAGTTTTTTAAAAGCAGATTGTTTCAAATACATAAAATAATACTTTATACTTATAATTAGATGTTTATTCAAACTGTTTGAACAATTTATATTGTTTTTAGCAACTTTCTCTTAGAAAAGGGTTATATTCTCTTACAATAATGCTACAAAGTTCCGGTTTTTCTCTGAAATTTATAACTTTTTGTCTGCTTTTCACTTGGAGTGGGTAATTATTCAATTTAATTTAACAATCATAATTGTTCTAACAAGTCGTGAATGTTTTAAGCCTTCTTCTTCCAGATTAATACTGCGACGTTGCGACTTTTTCCTGAAATTTTAAACTTTTTATCACGTTTCAACTAGAGTAAAGTAATAATTAATTCATGTTAAAAAACAAATTATTTAAACAATTTATTATAATTGCTAATAATATTTTCTTTGCCTAATGATATAAACTTGCGGTTTTTTCTGAAATTTAAAAATTTTTTTCCCACTTTTCACTTGAAGTGAGTCAATATTCATTTTAATTCACCAAAAATGATTGTTTGAACAGATTATTATTGTTAATGGCTACCTGCCCATAAATTAGCCTAAGAAGCTGAGGTTTTTTCTGAAATGTTCAACTTTGCTTTACCTTTTTAGTTGTGAACAAATATCAAAAAACATTAGAGAAAATCATATTTTAAATAGTATTGTCTTGTTTCGAAGAAATTATTTTTGTTCTTTTCCCAATGTTAAAAAAAAATTAACGGAAAGAAAAAAGCTGGATTCATTCAGTGAAATTTGAATTTTGAATTTTCTACTAAAATTATGGTTCTCCAACGCAAAAATTTAATTTTTGAGAAAGTAGTTCAACATTCAACCAAAGAATTTAATTTTCGACCTAAAAATATAAATTTTTGACCAAAAATATAAAGTTTGATGTTTAAAAAAAAAAATTTTTATTTTGAATAAAAACAATGTAATTTACCAACAATTACATCAATTCAATCTAATTCAATCTAATTGAATTTCATTCAAATTCCATTCAGTGCAAAGTTAACATTTCAGAAAGAACCACAACTGTCTAGCATTTATCTGAGAGAAAATGGTCATGAACAATAATAAATTCTTTAAATAAGCATGTTTGTTAGCTCGCATTAATTATCATCTCTCTAAGTAAAAAGTGGACAAAATGTTCAAGAGTTTAGAAATAACCGCAACTTTTTAGCACTAGTCTAAAAGAAGATAGGTATAACATTAATAATTTGTTGAAACAATTATTTTTGTTAAATTAAATTAAATATTAACTCACTTCAAGTGAGAAGTGGGGAAAAAGTTTAAAATTTCAGAAAAAACCGCAAGTTTCTATCATTAAGCAAAGAAAATATTATTAGCAATGATAATAAATTATTTAAATCATTTATTTTTTAACATGAATTGATTATTACTTGACTCTAATTGAAAAGTGATAAAAAGTTTAAAATTTCAAGAAAAAACCGCAACTATGTAGTATTAATCTAGAAGAAGATAGCTATAAACACTCACGATTTGTTCAAACAATTATTTTTGTTAAATTAAATTAAAAAATTACCCACTTCAAGTGAAAAGTGGGCAAAAAGTTGTAAATTTCAGAAAAAAAAACCGCAACTTTGTAGCATTAATCTAAGAGAATATTGTTATGAATAATAACAAATTGTTGAAACAATTATTTTTGTTAACTTTGATTGATGATTAACTCACTCTAACTGAAACGTTGAAAAATTCAGAAAAAACCTTGACTTCTAACCCTTTTCTAGAAGAAAGTTGATAAAAACAATAATAAATTGTTTAAAAAATTTAAATAAACATTTAATTATCAGTATAAAGTAGCATTTTATGTATTTGAAACAATCTGCGTTAAAAGAACCGCAAAAAAAAACATAATTAGCGCCAAAAGCTCGAAAAACCCATTTTACCACTTATTGGGGTTTTTTAGGACCCTATCAAACAGACTTATTGGAGTGATATTTGGATAGTAATATTTGGATAGTAATATTTTATTCGCATTCTGTAACCAATTATGAAGAAAAATGGTGAATTTCGAACTCGATTCATCTAATATTGAGATTTCTGAATGAAATTTGCAAAAACGTTTTTTTTTTCTTATGGGAAATACGTGTTAAACTTTACGGGGCTTGCGGCACCTCTAAATTTTTTTTTCAAAACAAAAAAATGCATTTATTTTTTGTGGATTTGAACAAATTTCCGGGCGTTTTGCATTAAGATTCGAAAAAATTTTTTCTGAACAACTCTAATACACAGAGTGTCAAATATTGAAAAACTGCTGAAAATCTCTACTTCTATGAAGATTATTGCATTTTTTTTCATTTTTCATGAAAAAATTTTTGAAAATTGAGTTTACTTAAGGCTCTACTGGTCTTAGGAACATCTTCTCATTACAAATACTCGCCACCGATATTTACATCTCGCATAGTTTGGCTAGCAAATGGAAATTTTCATTCTTGAAAAAGCGTTGTCACGATTAAAACAGAAAACATACGACTCAGTGATAAATAATTCAGATAAAAGTTCGAGGCCTTTTCAAGGCGAACAATTTTTCTATTCAATATTTCTTCTTGTCTCTTATTGTTTTGCTGGAAAATGGGATTTCTTATTTTTGTGAGTGCGTTATCACTATGAAAACGTAAACTATTTGTCTTATCGAAAAATAGTCAACAATGAATTTGCAGATTTTTGTAAGGTTAACAATTTTGGTGCGTTTCATTTTTTTCTTATCTTGCATAGCTTTGCTGAAAAATGAAATTTGTCATTTCCGGTAACATTTTTCACGATTCAAACAAAAACTATGCATCTAAAGAAAAAAAGTGGTCTCAAGCAAAATTTTTAGATCTTTTCAAAATGCATAATTTTGGTACTCAACATTTTTTTGCACCTTGCATAGTTTGAGCAGAACTGTGCATTTTTGATTTTTCCAAAAGCGATTTCGATGGATAAAACCATAACCATCGGTCAAAAATGGCTAGTTAACGAACGTGTCCTCTCTTTTGCGGACTTCAAAAATTCTGCCCAAAGCACAATCCAATATGATCATTCTTTCGAATGTTATCGAGTGCACAAATTACAGACTACAGACAGACAGACATACCTTTTTACCTTCGTAAAAACAGTTTTTTCTGATTCAGGGGGTCTCGAAACGTGGAGGTTCCATTAAATCCGTGAAAGTCATTGTTCGCATAAAACCAATGCCTTCTCATTCAGAATGAGAATTTAATTATACTAACGAAAATAAGGGCTCTAGCGGGACCTCAGCTTTTTGTAACTTATCGTCCGAAAAAAGCATCAGTTGAATTCCAAACTATACTATCGAGAACTAGAGGCTCACTGGGCCTCTCAGATTTTGGTCACTTTCTCTCTTCAACAACGCGTCAAATTCCAAAATCATGCCACTGGAAATAAAGGGCCTGGCAGGACCTTCAGCTTTTCATTACTCTTTTTTCTGAAAAAAAGCGTCGACTGAATTCCAAAACTATACTATCCAGAATAAGGGGCCCGCCGAGACCCTCAGATTTTTGTCAATTTTTATTTTGAAAAAACGTCGATTCCTAATTGCGAGTCTACGAGATAAATGTGACTTTTATGAAGAGGAAGGGAAAAGATTGACCTGGTACACAGAATATAAAGGAGAAACTCAAAAATTTTAAAAAAGAAAACTGATCCCTCATAAATGCAAAAATAATGATACTTTGCTTACTCCTAGAAAAGATATAAGAGCAAACACATTTCTTATGAGCATTGGCAGCAGAGTTGTTGAGACGAGGTAATGCATACAGAGAGATCGACAGTCATTTTCGCTTTGAAACTCAATTGGAAAAACTCTGAAAAACTCTCAGAAAATGAAATTAGAGAAAAGGCTAACGTTATAATAGAAATTTGTAGTAGCGATTTAGAAAAGCAGTTAGCCGAAAAATGTATCCATTTTAATAGTACAGTCAATCTGTCGAGTTTTGTGGAAAAAAACCATCAAACATTTTTTTGCGGAAATAACTAGAAGAGCATTCAAAAAGCTTAACCTGAAAAATTTATAAGAACAAAAAATGTTGGGGTCAATGTTTCTTACAACTTTTGCCATTGGGTTGACATGCTGCGATGAAAAGTGCAATTAATAGATGGCGCTAAAGTACCAAAAACGCGTTTTCTCGCTTTTTGGGACAGAAAAAAATTTGTATTGCAAAATTGTCAATAAAAAAGTTGTTTGTCTCAAAAAAATCTACAAAATTCATACGAGAACTTTTCTTGTCCGACTTACCTTTCACGAGTTATAGCGTGACAAACCTGTCACCGTAGATTTCCCATTGTTTCCGACGAGGGCGACCTCAGTGTAGGTACATAATAAATCGTTACTTCAGACTGAATAAATCATTTTTTTGTAAGTAGGACTTTCAAATTATTCCTAATTATGATTAATTATTCTTATGAATTAATATTTATTGTTATTAATTTTTTCCAAAACTATGCTGACTTCAGTATTGAACGTGATTTAAGAAGGTTTTTTAAATTTTATATCAAACGAGCTGTACAAAAATGTGCTAATAATAATTGTTGAGCGTGCAGCATGGAAAATCCGCTTTTTTAGTACTTTAGCGCCATCTATCAATTGCACTTTTCATCGCAGCTTGTCGACTTAATAAAGAAAGTTGTAGAAACATCGATTCCAATATTCTTTGTTCTTACAAATTTGCCCAAAAACCTACCATTTCCGAGATATATCAAATCCAAAAACTTTTTGAGTTCTCTCAAAAACCCGCCCCTGAACGATCCCGCAATTATCAGGTTGAACTTCTTGAATGCTCTTCTAGCGATTTCCGCAAAAACAAGTTTTACGGTATTTTTTTCCAAAAACGGCCTTTTTTGTGACAGATTGACTGTATAAGTCTAGATTGAATGATTCAATGTGTCCCCTGAGGAACCACATTTTCCTCGTATCTCTACACCATTCCGTTACACACCCTACCAGTACCTTAGTGATAGGGGGGGGGGGGTCCCCTACAGCTTAAGGTGGGTTCCGAACCACCAAGAACAACAGCTCTGAATACTCAGAGTAAACTTTTTCTCTACAAGTACCGACACCACGACTCCCTGGAGATGAACACCCGTTTGCTAGGCTAGTGTTCATGGGCTGCCGAAACTCTTCCAGAGTGCAAAGCGGGAATCGAACCCGCAACCAGACGGAGTGGATCCAAAGCTCATGCCTTAGCCCTCACGACCAACTGACGACTCTTATCCATTTTAAGTCGTACCTTCATATTATTACATTGAATGAATATTCGGCGAGTATGATTCTACGGATCATTGTTGAGAAAAATTTGACCACACGCACTGGTTTTGTCAGCAACAGTGGCGCCAATCCTATTTGAGACAGGTCGGGCAAATCTAGTACAGGCAGACCCCTCCCTCTTTTTTCTACAGGAAAGAAATTTAATGCGCAAAAAAAGAGCGATTATAACAATAACAAAAATATCTACAAAAATTGTTACCAAATTCATTGTTTGAAAATTCACAAAATAATTTAAATTATTACAAAAATTAATTTTAACAATGGTGATGAATTGCTACGTGAAAAACACAGTTATTGTGTAGCAAAGAAACTTTTTAAATTTGAGTACGTAATAAACTGGAATCGTGCGAATAGTCCAGCTCCAGGCATTGCTATTAAACGGCCTTGGAAAACTTCAGCAAGTGCTACAACGTGAACATGCATTGTGTACGGCGAGAATGGGGCGTGGCGAGTGCTGGCGCGATCCCAGTGTACTCACAAAACTATACAAATACTCTCCTTTATAAGTATTGTACTATATTTTTTGACCAATACAGCTTTTACAACTGCAGAGTTTCCTCGCCACAAGTTTGCCAAAATTCCAAACATCAAATTGAAGGAGTATCTTCTATCATAATTGAAAAATAACGAAGTGTCTTATCGTCTCGAATTATCTGCATTAGCTTCCTTCTCTGCGAACGCAGACCTTGTAAATTTTAATGATCACTGCGTAATTATGAAAATATTTGCACGAATCAAGTCTAGAAAAAAAAGAATTTAGGTAGGAAATCAATTTTAAATACTTCAAATTGAAATGTTTAATAGATATATTTTGTAAGGCATTATGCATACTTTGTGTTTGACCATCTCTCGAAGATTCCATGTTTTATTCATTGTTCATAAATTTGTGTATATATTAGAGAAATTACGGTATTTCCTAAATAACTACTAAAAAATCATTCTGTATTAGCGCTTTCCGTACATTTTATCGGAAGAGGGGGAGGGAGGAGGGGGCAAAAAGTCATGGCCTACGGGCCCAAGATTTGCTAACATGGAGAATAAACATGTCCTCCATGTCCGTCGCTTTATGTGGTCGCAATGATTGTTTTTATTGCAGAAGTAAATTTTGGTCGTTTCGAAAGTAAAATCTCTGTACTATACGAGGATGGTGTTCGTGATGCAAAAAGAAAATTCCGAAACTAAGTTGAATTGAAGAGTTAGTGTTTAGTTTTAGTGTCTGAATCCTGACTTAATGAAATTTTATACCTGTAGAGTCAGAAGTATATATTACTATAAATTAATATTTCTCAAATAATCTACTTTTCTCGTATGAAAAGGAATTCTGGAGAAAAGTGTCTATTTCTAAGAAAAATGAAAAAAATACGATAGAAGTTAGAAGTGCGATATGAAGAATGAAAAACAAGCTCACCATCCTGTGATCAATTTCCCGCACATCAATCTATAGATAAGGCCCCACTAATCTTAAATTCAGGGCTGGCCTTCACTAAACACAAATGTAATCTTGGATAATCGATTTATTATTAAAAAGTCTTCTCATCTCTTGGACAACCAACCTTAAGCTCTATATTTACAATATCAAATAACTTTCGGGCAACTTTTAAGCCTAATCACTCCTTGCGACGCTTGTTAGAAGGTTCACCCGTCTCCTCATCCTCAATAAAAATCGTTTTCGGCTGTGTCTTTTTATATGCAGGAGCAATCCAATAAGGATTCTCCTCCGCATCTTTGGCGAATTTAAGAATAGCTTCCCTCGGATCCTGATCATCTTCAATTTTCTTGCTCAAGCCAAGATTTCTAATCACATAGGAACTGAGAGTTCCTCCTGAGGAAGCTACTCTCCCTCCTTGACCAGAAGTAATCGGCAAATCCGGGCGTCTTGATTTAACAGGATCCAATCTATCTTTCTCCATCTGTTTTCTAACAGACTTCGGCCTGTCTTGCCTGAAGAGCGGCAACGCATGAGGCGTTATAATTTGCTGAGTCGACATCATTTCTATATGCTTCTGCTTGTGCCTCGTCTTCACGACACATAGTTTCGCTCCCCTCATACTCTTCTTTGAATCGTAATAAGTCTTGATGATTCCATTTCCACATCCCACGAAAATTTGGTTCAGTTTCGGATGCCAAAGAGTTTTAATCACGTGAGAATTTGTGACTTCTATTTCGTGTACCAACTCGAAAGTCTTGGTATTGAAGAACAAAACTCGACCACTTTCATCTTTCTCCATTAGAGATTCTCCAGTGATAACCATCGAATCATCAGGGCTAAACATACAATCTGTTGTGTCGTATCTGGAAAAAATGTTTGAAGCCTCAAAAAGGGCTGTTTTGAAAGACCTTAGATCCCATAATTTGAGAGTGTCATCGCAGCCTCTTGTAGCTAAAAGCTGCCCAAGATAGGAGAAGCTTAGGCTCGAAATCGTAGATCCTAATTCGTGAGCTTTTCGGAGAATCAGAGAAGGGTTGACAAAGTTTTTCCTATGGTCCCACATTTGTATCGATCCGTCCTTACAGCCACAAGCGACGACATTTCCTTCCCTGTTGTAGGCACATGTTGTTGGAATTGTTTTGACTCCGTTCTGGGCTCGGCATTTGATGACAGCCTTTTGATTTCGAGGCCTGAAAAATGAAATTAATACTTGTATATATCGCACGCCACCCCATATTCCGGGTTCAACATATTTATTTTAATTTCTTATGACTTTTCAGGTTGAGTAGGTATTCATGAAAATATTAAGTAAATTTAACCTTACAAGCTTGAAGATATATTTTCTTCAAATAATATTCAAAGAGATTATTCTAAATATTACTGATGAGTTGAGAATTTCCATTAATCCACAAAATTTGGAACACATACTTCTTATTGAATAAGCATTGGTGCCATTATGTTATTTTTTATTAGAAGGCGCTTGATTGACTAAGGAAGCTCAAATGCACCAGTGATGCACTTTGGAATCAAATTCATTGAATAAATATTTTGTTACATATTATCAGGAGGTAGTGATGAGTCAAAGAAGTAAGGGGCCGTACTTAAATTACGTAACAGCTCCAGGGGGGGGGGGGGGCGCGTTTGATTCAGGTACGTAATATTCTAAAATTCGGAAAATAGAGATGAATTTCAAATCCAACAGGACGAATTTCCAA
>WSXT02063857.1:0-12549 GCA_011762715.2 Neuroterus valhalla
GGTAATCTCAATGGTCAGGCCTCGGCAAGACCGAAATAACCGTTTTTATACCCTTCGGGGGAAAAACGTAAGTATTTTGTTAGAGAATTCAACTATTATCTGAAAATTAAACTGTTTACATAAATTTGCTGTTGTTGAAAATTTGTTTTTTCTTATCTTACATATATTTTTTTGAAAAAAGATTCACCTTTCTGATTGAAAAGTTTAGTAATTTGATGAAAATTCCTTCAATCGGTTCTAAAATTTCTTATAGAATAAATGCTGAACTTCTCTATAAATTTTTTTCTTCGAAGATTTTTCTCTTTGAATGAAAATTCATATTTTCGTTGAAAATACTTCTTTTTGATTAAAAATCGAAATGCTTCTTTGAAAATCGGGACATTTCTCGTAAATTACAGTTTTTGTTGGGAATCCATCTTTTTGGTCTGAAAATCAAACAATTCACTGAAGAATTGAACTAGTTTTGTAGAAAGTTCAATTTTTCGGGCGGAAGTCTCCATCTTTGAGTGAAAATTCAACAGTTTTGTAGATTTTCCGCCCTTTTAGCTTTGCGATTCAACTATTTTGTTGAAAATTAGTCTTTTCTCGTATCTAATTATACCATAACTAGATTATCAATAATAATTTCATTCCCGATATTACTAGTATACCATTATTACTGTAGTTATCTTCGATTTGCATAATTTATTCATTCCAATATAATGTGTTTCGTACGGATGTTAAACTACCGTTGTTATTAGGAATATTAGAGATTTAAAGAATATATTTCAAGTAGGTATTTTTACGAGGATAATGAAATATCTTCACATGAAATCTTTTTGAATTTTTCCCTTGCAAAAAAATTAATATTAATTATCACCGTCTCCTTCCAATTCCAAAATTTATCTTCATATTTCTTTAATTTATTCCGCTCAATCCAAATCCTTTCCGTGAAATTCTTATTTGGAAAAATGATGTGTTTATTTTGCAGGAACCAATACCTTAAAAATTCCTTATTAGTGATGTTATGAATTTTAATCCATTACAAAAAAATAATTTTTGAAGTATTAAAGGAAGGACTGATTTCAGAAAATTTAACTGAAGAATATTATATGATTTTGATTTCGATATTGTCAACGCTGTATAAAAATATCACTTATTCTGTGTTCCTTTCCTTTTGTTCAGAGATTTTTTGGAACAATCAGATTAGCTAGAGGAACGAACGATCATCCTTTTTTTCAAATTTTAATAAAACTAGATTTTTCCCTCCACAAACTTTTTTATTATAACAAACACAAGGCTCAAAAGTTGAAGTTGTTCTTTTTTTCAGATATTCTTAGCTTTATATGATAACATAAAAAGTATTTCGTTAAGGGCATTGGGAAATTCCCACTGCGTTTTTACTGTATACATTCTACATAATTTGATTGCTTAACTCAATAATTTCAAATTTTATAAAATTTTCCAATAAGTTTCATGCATTCTGGAAGCGTGCTGCGTGCAGCGCCGCTCTGGTGAGGAAATTTCACACATAGAAACTATTATTACTAAGGAACGCCATTTTTTTTTAATCGGTTAGGGCTGTCCAAGACGGAATCACAAGTTCCTGAGAATGTAATGTTTGATTTGTTTTTTTTTTTACGATAATAAACTGGATTGAAATGATATTCATCAAAAATTAAATTATTTCCATTACCTTCTAGCTTGATAATCAAATTTTCCTGCGGAAGATGATGAAGGTATAAAGTGATCGATAATTATCGATTGTTATCGATAACGGACAAATTTTATCGATAATTATCGACCATTTTTCTTAACGGTTATCCCATCCCTACCATATTCCATAAAATATAAGTCTGAGAAGTTCGATGAGGTTGATTTCAAATGATATTTCATCCTCTCGAAATCATCTTGTATAAATATTTACGCTTCCCCTTGCCAGGAATATACCAAAAACATAAGGAAATGTTTGAAATATCCTTGTATGAACCAATAAAATGACTGAATCTACTTTTATTTGTTCGAGGGTTTCACAGCTTCAATCGACTAGACTACACTGGCACGCAATTTGCGGGTCATCGATTGTGGTCGAAATGCCTACAGATAAATTATTTGATACGCCCTTGCCTCGTTTATATGCGTACACGTAATACTGGGAATCAATCACAATCGAGGGATTTTCCAGCTCATTCGATGCTCTTCGAATTTCTTTTAAACACCACTTTTTAAACCACCACCACCACCACCACCTTTTAAACGATTCTATTATGGGTGTCCAAAAAGTCCCGGGACGGTTGGATATTTCCTCAGATACAATATTTTCCAAAAAAGTGAAGGTCATTCCTGGAGTAAATTTCAACGAGGAATTCAATGGTGACCTTTATTTTACCTTGAAGTTGACCTTCATGGCTTTTTGAAGGTCAACTTTGTTTTTTTAAATGGAAACCCCCTTTTTCACATCTGCACTCGATAGAGCGGAAAATTCTACGTTCAGGTACGTACCCAAGTCATAAGTCAATTGTAAAGTTCAAGATCAGTTAGAGGTTATTTGAAATTAACGAAGTTTTCCAAGAGGTCACTGCGATTCCTGAAGTAAATTTTAACGAGTGATTCATTAATGAGCTCTGTATTGATCTTGGTGATGATCTGCAAGGTTTTTTCAAGGTTTTTTCCAAGCAGTTCACGTTTACGTTTAGCATTACCTAGGAACAACGACGTGGAAGTAGTAAATTCTGTTCCCTTTGGGGTGCTTGAGTAGCGTGAGTCCCCTTGCCTCTCACGTTTCGGGGTGCTCTAACTGACCTTGAACGTTATAATTGACCTTTGACTTGAGTATGTACCTGAACGTAGGATTTTTCGCTCTATCGATCGCAGATGTAAAAAAGTGGATTTCCATTTAAAAAACAAAGTTGACCTTCACAAAGCCATAAAGGTCAACTCCAAGCTCGAAATGAAGGTTACCATTGAATTCCTCTTTGAAATTTACTCCAGGAATGACCTTCACTCTTTTGATATCATTGAACCAACGTTGCTGTAAGTAAAGTTCTATCATAACACAGGCACAGAGAAAAAGGTCATGTCTCAGAAAGTAGGCCTACCCTATTATATGTTTCTGGGGTCGCTGAAACCGAATGTGACCTCAGAACTGTTCGATTAGCTCTCGATTTCTTTCTACCGGTAAAAAGGGGTGTGGAAGCTACTCAGATTCAGATGCTCCAAACTGTGAGTTACTTCTTAAAGGAATAAATCTTGAAACTGATGATCGTCAGCTTCTGATACCCTTCTCGGACTTTTCCGTATTTTCTGATTTTTTTTAACCCCGGGAACTACCCCTTGCAGAGGGTTGAATATAATATTACAGCATTTTCCGATTTTACAAGACATGTAAAACAGTTTGACCATTTTGAATTTTCCTACCCCTTGTCTGAAACTACCCCTATAGCGGTATGATTGTTTTAAGATCCCGTAACCTCCTTACTCCGGAGATCGAACGAAACCTTTTCTCGAATGTATGTAAATCGTTTGCCTCTTGCGCGTTGCCGAAATGTGAAACTCTTTATCCCACAAAAACCAACCCTCTAGGCGAAGGGGTTAAAAACAATTTTTTCCCCTTTTGTGAACCTGTGCGAGTAACTTTATAGTAAGAGATCAATTTATTGCATTTTTGAATCTCGTACGCAGTCTAAAGAAAGTTTTTGAACCCATTCTCAACCCCTAATTCATAGCTACCCTCAAAAATGTAAGTATTCGGTAATTCAGTATGATGGGAGTTTCTAAACTGCACACACATTTTTACATCCTCATCAGAGAAGGTATTATATTTGTGTAAAATTTCCCCCGCCCCCCTCTCGCTTTTTGTCAAATGTCGACATTTCGAGACCCGCTGAACCCGAAAAACAGGTTTTCACGTATATGTCTGTCTGTCAGTCTGTATGTCTGTCTGTCTGGCTGTCTGTCCATCCGTCTGTCTGTATATCTGCCTTTTCAGCCAAACAACGGAAGATATGAAAAAAAATATGGGAGAGAAAATGTTTCTTTTTAGAGTCCTACAAGATTGTCTTCAAAACTTTTTGGATTTCCTCAAAAAATCGAAAAATCAAATTTTGGTCGCACAAAAAATGATGAAAAATAGAAAGGTTTATTTTTAGGCCAAACTATGCAAGATGCGGGAAAATATGAACGAACAAAAATTCTGGGCAAAAAAACTACTACAAATTTTGTACAATTTACTTCTTGATAGGACAAGTAGTTTTTTATTCATTCATGCAAAACCATATTGAAAGAAAATTGAATGTTCGTAAAATCTGCACAAGCTTAGGGAAGAAGAAATAGACATAAGTTCTTTACCAGGAAATTATATTTAAATCTCTGTCATTCGTTTTAACAGGATACGTAGTTTTCATTTCAATCAGGAAAAATAACTATAAAAATGAAATTAAAAAATTTTTGAAAAAATGATGAAATCTAAGACAGAAGATTGATAGAGAAAAGTTGTTCACCTGAAAAAGATCTATAAAGTTGTTTTAATTTTCCCGATTGGACGCGTAATTCCTGTTTCAATCGAATAGACTATAGAAATCATTAAACAAATAAATTTCTAGGAAAAGTACACAAAATATGAAAAAAATTAGGCAACAAAACTTCTCTACCGTTTCAGACAAAATTTCGATCGAGTGCGCAGCACGTGACACGAGATGAGAATGTATTCTTCAGAGCCGTAGAAGCTTTAACAAAAAGAAATTCTCAATCATCAAATCAAAGCAGTCGACATTTCGCTTTTGAGTTTTAGAAGCTCTGTATATAAATGTAGGGAAGTACAAAGACCCAGCGCGTAGCGCGAGGTAAATTTATAACCGAGCGCGGAGCGCAATGTGAGTTTATCATCAAGCGCGTAGCGCGAGATCCGATGTCGCGCGCCCTAGGCGCGCTCGAACTTGCGAGCGAAGCGCGCGATGAGGACTATCCTCAAAATGCAAGGGGTAGAAGTAAAATTTCTCATCCCTTTAACTTCCATGATTTTCGGAACTTACAATTCTTTGCTCAGTACTATTTTCTTATGTTCGTCGAATTCCCAAACGTTAATTACAAACATTTTCTATTCAAATTCATAAAAAAAGTTTAAGGCAGTTTTTTTCTTTTTCCAGTTTTACTGCCTGGTTCTTCTTTTAATGACTAGCAGTAATCGGCAATCATATCAACATCCCACCTTCCCTGATACCCTTTTTGTCATCACTTTGATGTTGATAATTTTGGAAGGCTGCCATCGTTTTAGAATTCTTGTGGTTTTGTTCCGTGCATCAGGGAACATGGACATAAGGAAATTTTTCTGGTAAATCTTTAATTTCAAATCTTAATTTTCAAAATTAAAATCTTAATTTCTGAAATCTTTCAAACATTCGACCGATTTCTCGTTCGAGAGTATAGGGGATGAATAATTTTACTACTAACCATTAAATTTCGAGGATAGTTTTTCAGAATCAAAATTTTTGAAAATTTCCTGTAGACGCAGTACACGGAAAAAAAGTCCTGGAAATTTTCCTAGACCGAGTCTGTGACTTTCGGATGGGTATAAAAGTGCTTGGAATTTTGAAAATATCGTATTAGGGTTACCAACTCTCCGAGTTTGATCCGGAGACTACGGGTTTCAGGATCGGTCTCCGTGTGAGAACTTTTTTCTCCGGGTTTCACCACCAGCCAGGAAGTGGTTTTTTTTTGTAAAGATATTTGCGTTATTAGAAATACGAGAACTCCTAGATTGTGTCAAGCACGAGTCAATAAAGCACTTCTAGACTGCATCAACAAAAAACCTAGCACGAGTCAATAAAGCATTTCTAGACTAAATCAAGAAAAAATCTACAGATCAATTTGTAACCCGTCAAACACTCCAATATTAAAGTCTCGAAGACAGTCAATAAAGGGTTCATAAAATGTTAAGACAGCCATTTATGGTAATAAAAAAATTAAAAATTCGATTTACATTTATAATATCATTATCTTTAATTCTATAGTTATTTTAACGTTAAACACACGCAAACACTGCTTATATACTAATCGCACTTTTTACGCTTTGAAAAATTTCTCTTCTCTAGACGCTAAACTAACGCAACTTATTCCTAAGCGCTCTAATCCCTCGGCTAATCTATCTCGCTGAAAACACGGTGAAAGAACTTGGCAATGCTTTACGGCTGAAAAATGTTCCTGAAAAAGTAACGCGTTTTATTTTGAAGTATTTTCAAATTAAAAAGTTGTATTTCAATTGACGTAATTGAATCAAGAATTTTATATTAATAACCTTTAACTGTTTTTATTTTACACTATTATAAATACTTTAAATCACAAATTTCGCATATAGGATTTCTTTTTCTTCCAAAAAAAAACTAGTTCTTCAAAAAGTTCATCACTCAAACATAATTAATTTTAGTAACTGAAAATTCAACTACGTTAAAAAAATAGCAATAAAATAACAATTTCTTTACAGCAATCCATTAAAAGTATTTTAGATTCTATATCAGAATAATGTAATAAAAAAAAACTTAGGACCCTCTTGGGAGAACAAAGTCAAAATGCTGTTAATTTCGATTTTGTGACCTAATCGGAATATCCACTTTGTTGAATGAATTTGATCTACATTAGAATAAGGTGGCAAATGAACGAAATGTATCACGTCATCTAAATCTTCGATATTTATATTCTTTATGCGACCAGTTGTTAAGGGCTTTGAAATCTCGTCTCGAGCTAAGAATATGTAATGCAGTTTCAATTGGTGTTTCGAAGCAATAGTGTAACAAACATTTTTTCTGCAAATAGCTGCATGTGAAGTAACTTTCCCTTCCCTGTGTTTGCTTTCGTTTTGTCAACACTAAATGTCTTCACTTTTCTTCACTTGTTTTGACTTTTTCCGTACTGCGCATGCTTCGTGTCAGCAACCGAATTGCAGACAGTCAAGGAGTGAGTCACTGACTCGTATTCTAGTTCTCAATTTCTCAGTTTAGAATTAACTGAATGCAAGTCAATAAAAATATGAAGAGGTTATTTAATAACCATGTCATGACTGTATACAATTTTTCTATAAACATTATACTGAATTCCCGAATCCTTACCTTTCTGAGGGTACCTATGAATTAGGGGTTGAGAGTGGGTTTAAAAACTTTCTTAAGACTGCGTAGGAGATTCACAAATGCAGTAAATTCTCCTCTTAGGTGCACAAAAGGGAGGAAAATTGTTCTCAACCCCTAGTCTGGAGGGGTGGTTTTTGTGGGATGAAAAGTTTCACATTTCGGCAATTGCAATTTCAATTGAAAAAACTCTTTTAAATGTCTTATAAAAGCGGAAAATGCTGTAATATTATATTCAACCCTCTAGAGGGGGTAGTTCCTGGGGTTGAAAAATAATCAGAAAATACGGAAAATCCCGCGAAGGGTATCAGAAGCTGACGATCATCAGTTTCAAGATTTTTTTCATTAGGAAGTAACTCACAGTTTCGAGCATCCTCATCTGACTAGTTTTCCTACCCTTTTTTAGGGGTGGAAAGAAAACAAGAGCTAATCGAGAAAATTCTGAGGTCAGATTCGGTTCCAGCGACCCCAAAAACGTATAATAGGGTGGGTCTACTTTCTGGGACATGACCTTTTTTTTGTGTGCCTGTGTAATTGTACAAAGCGCCTCTTTTTTCTTATTTCCTTTTCTTCCTTCCTCACAGTGACCTAACTCTATCTCATTATTTCGAAGGATTGCCATAACTGTTTCATGAAGGATTTTGTGTGCTCAAAATGATAGGACTTAAATTATAAGTGAATTTATTTTTTTTAGGCGAGCCGCTTTATACAATCACGATAGAAATTTACTTAAAGGTAAGTTCGCTGAATTATATAATTTTACTTGAAGCTCCTTCGTCTGAGATTAACAGTTAGTAAAGGCGATCACGGCAGAGTCATAAACAATAAACTTATCGTATACAATTAAATCATCCATACTCCTCGAAAAATCGAGAGGCTTGTTATCTATTATCTGTCTGTCGGTCTGCTGTATGAGGGTACAATAACTTTCGTAACAATTCTACCTTCTACCGACAATCTCGATGGTTCCAGTCATAAAAAATAAAATTGAGAAAAGAAAAAATTCATCTTCACACGAAACCGCACTAGATAAAGTAAATTACAATTAGGACCAAAATTATCGTTCTGGAAAATATCTCTGAAATTGCACTTGCCATTTTTTCAATAGGAGGAATGGTTTTTGTTTCAAGCGCGGGAAATCCCATGAGAAAATAAAAAATTCAAATTTATATCCAAACAATGCAATATACGATGACAAATCCAACAGCAAAGTTTCTCGCTTCGGAAAGACCTACAAAATTTCTTGTTACCATTTTTTCATGACACTTATCGTTTGGTGGGAAAAATTGAATTTCGACATTTCTGTCCGTCTGGTTGTCGGCCTGTAGTCTGAAAGTACAATAACGATTGATAACCTTATCAATCCTAATCAGTCATTAATAAAACTAAAATAATCATTAAAAAGTGCTCTTGATACTTATGCCGGTTCTATGATTTTACTATTTCTTCATCGCTATTTCCAAACATATATCTTGGACGATTTTGTGTTGAATAAAAAAGTAGAGCGGTCGTGGGACCGCCGACAAAAGCTTTGCTCTCTCGCGTTAAAAGAAAAACATAAATTTGATTGTTATTTCATTCATCGATTGGAATATAACAGCTATCCCCTCACTCTATGCATACATGCACGCCATTAAGAGAAATATTGACACACACGCGGCGCGTCGAGTGTGCGCCGTGTCCCCAGCAAGAGTGGGGACGGGCGAAAGGAGGAGAAATTGAGAACAGGAGAAGTCGCAGCATTAACTGTCGCAGAGTCTATACTGTACACATACTACACCGGCCTCCAGAACGGGAGGCAGAAAGAAAGAGAGGGGGGGGTTACTGCCTTGGTACCATACCATAGACATTTTCAGTCGCATTTTTCGTGACGCGGACGGGGTGTTACCGTTTTTGGCAGTTACGGGGCCTCGCTCAGAGTATATGTATACCCTCCCAAAAGAAGCAAAGCTTCAAAATTTTCTAATTGTTCCTTACATACTGCGAATTCATGATGAAAAGTACTAATACTGATTTGTGTGCGTTGTGTTAAATTCTTTCTCGCTTTGTTTTACAATTTTTAGACTACATGTTATACATTTATGTAAAGTGTCAGTTTTCGAAAAAACAAAAATGGTTCTGCCAACTGATAATACGAAAAACCAAAGTAGTTGAAACTACGCCCATTTTTGAATACAATCGACATGTGAGTCCAATGTCTCCCTAAGTCTTCCTTCGGAATTTGTAGAACATCCGCTTTTTTATATGTACTTGTACCTACATCTCATCTTCTCATTGTTGTTATTTTCCTAATTTTCCAAAATTTAAGGTCATATCGACTACATGGCAGCTTTCTCAGTGAACTTGATTCTCAAACCTATACTGGGTCAAAATTAATAACTATAATCTATTCAATACCCATATATGCCCATACCGGTTAGGTACATCCATGAATGCTCCTATCATGCTTTCCAAACAGCATGAATCAAATATCTAGCATATATTTTGTAAAAAATTCTATTAGTCTCCCCCCTCGACTGTTGCCGTTCTCCGGGTCATCATTTTTTACCACTTGCCCTCCATTGCTTTGACCTAAAGTTCATTGATGATGAAAATGAGGAAAATGAACTAGGAGTTCAACAAAAATATATATTCCATTTCTGGGATTCACTTGAATACTGAACAAGTATTTTTTATTTTTACCTCTAGATAGACATATGGATAAGACTCTCTCGTAAAATGCATATATTTATACGCATGCTTATTTATTCGATATGAATTCAGGTAAAGTATTCGAGATATTTCCCTGGGTAAAATGCACATCGAAGTCATCATTCAAGATATTTATGCACTTCCATATCTCCCTCTACAATTTTCCTTTTATATTGACGTCTCATACCTGTGAGAAAATGTCTCACTGTTATTGTTCCATAAAGTACATCAAAGACGAATATCTATCCAAGAGCACTTTTCTTTTCTAATATCACTTTTTGTACCGATTTAATAATAAACACCTTATTTTTATTGATTCTTTTTTTCTGACTAAGATGTATGCGTAGATATTTCAATCACCTAATGCTTGTTAATAAATAGTGAAGTCTTCTCTGGACCCATATTTTAGAATTTTGCATAAAAATACAGTAGAGGAGATTTTTATGAAAATTGTCACCCTTTCATGAAAGCCTGCCTTAATAAAGCTTATTTGGAGGGTCATATTAAATTACACTGGCGGTGGAATTTCTTTCCGATGATGTGTGTGTGTGTGTTTTCTCTATAAAAACCTCTTTGTCACCCTTGCTGCGAATTCGCTAGAGGGTTGATAAATTCTAAGAAAAACTTTCTTCTTCACTGCCAAAGGAATAAAATTCGATCCAGGTAGTCCAAAAATAGTTTACTTTTTTATCTTAAAACAATGTTCCGTTTATTTTTTTAATATACTGTAAAATTATGAAAGTTTTGGAGTATTTGATTGACAATCAAAAACTTTTATTGGACATTTAACTAAGAATTTCATATACTCGATTTTCGATAGAGTTGAGTTACCTCCTCTGATAAAACCAATAATATTATAATAAATAATATAAATATTATAATAACATTATCTTTTCAACTGAAGTGGGAAACCAAGCAACTTTTTCACCTATGTTACTTGTCGAGTTTGTGTCAAATTTTCCACTTTGTACCTTCTGTGAAAAAATTGGTCGACACTGAAACGAGGTAAATAATTTAATCATGGGTATCCAAGATACGCGACAGCCCCTGTTCTGTTGATATAAGAAAACAGTTCTAGAGGGACTATACTCCGTAGGAAAAACATATGAATAGATCAATATTTTTCTTCCAATCAATCACTCTCATAAAAATAATTTTTCTTCCGTTTACACAAATTGAAAAAAAAAACATGTGAAAATTTTACTATCTGATCTTTTACCCAAGAAATAAGAAACGCTAAATAAACAATACTCTTCAGAAAACAAGAATAGTCGCAATAAATCTTTCATTAAAAATGTATAGGAATTATAAGTTCGGAGAATTAAAATTTAAATATCAGAGGAGATAAATATTCTTATAATTGGAAGGATATCCACTTCAACACTTGGACATTTTAAAACTTTCGAATCCTCGAAATTTAAAAAAAATGTAAAGTATTCGAATCATCCCATCTTAATACAGTTTAAATTTGGAAGAAAAGTACATACCTGCACTTGGAAAAGTCTCCCTTAAGATTTCCCTGCAATGTTTGACCTACATGAGTATGAACCCTATTATATTTTCTAGGAACGTAAATAAAAGAGTGTCGTAATTTTTTTCAACATTTGCCATGTAATTTCTAAACGTAAGGAAACAAAACGAAGATTCGGGAAAGTAGTGAAGATCTATGGAAGAATAGATATGCTATTTCCAATGCAAACTTTGCATACAAGAATTGGATTCTCTGAATTTCTGAATAATATAGGAGGAATATGCCGAAGGAAGAATTGACGCTTGAAATTTTCATTCCAAATTCGGTTTCAAAAAATACATGCACTCAATAAAAGGATGAATGCCTATGATTTTCAAACGCCTCACAAGTATAAACTTTATCAGAGATTCCGTGCCTTAATAAATTTTTTAAAATCCGTACCTTACAAAGGTTTTGAAATCGAGGAACCATTCTAAAATAAAATTTTCTAGCCAGGATTTGAAAATTAAATTACGAATTGGAAAATGAAGTTTCTCATTCAAATGTAGACAGTTTTTGCCATGCAAGCTAGAAGTTTGTATCAGAAACGCAGAAAGAGAAACAGCACGATATAAACACAATTAATTTTTTCAATTTTTTTATTCTTTATTTTTTACAATTTTATCACTGGTGGGTGAGAATTCGTGAAACGGATCACTCTTTCCTCAACTTTATGAAATACATCAAATAATTATTGTTTTTGAGAAAACGTATCAATATTAGGATGTTCTGAAAATATTTTTGAAAAACATCAACAATTGCGAAGGTTATAAATAAAAGAGTGTTTTCGACAAATTTACTTTAAAAATTTATATGATGGAAATAAAGTCTTCTGATGAAATTATACCCTGAATTGAAATTGTTTAAAACTTATTGAATTTTTATTTTAAAAATATTGTAATTAGAAAAAACTATTTTTTTACCAAAAAATGGTTTATTATAAACAATTTTGAATTTTGATGACTTCGTCAATATTTTGTTTCAAAATCGTTCTATTTTATATATTTTTAAATGTTTTCCGAATAATAAACTGAAAAAAAATCCGGGATTCTTGATTACCCACTGCATGGCATCAGTTTTTGTGAGACGGGGTAACTCGCCTCGCACGATCGCGACACGTCCCAAGGTCCATCAAGCTAGCACCTCCACAATCGAAATTCTCAAATGTCTTTACATCAGAATTTTGGGCTTTTTTTGGGCTGCATTGCCGATTTTTGGGCTCCAATACTTTTTTCGAAAATTCAAATTTTGAGT
>WSXT02063868.1:0-26939 GCA_011762715.2 Neuroterus valhalla
TGGACAAAAAGTTAAAAATTCAGGAAAAACCGCAACTTCGTAGCATTATTCTAGGAGAATATTGTTATAATTAACGGAAAATTGTTTGAACAAATATTTTTGTTAATTTCAATTGATTATTAGCTCGCCTTCAATTAAACGTTTAAAATAAGTTGAAAAATCAAAAATAAACCTTGACTTTCCAACCCTTTTCTAAGGCACTGTAGACTCTGAACGCGATACATTAGCATACAGAAATACGCCAAGCGAACAACTTCTATACTACGCAGTACCACACTGCCTGTTTGAGCGATGGCCTTTACTGTTGGCCGTCAAGGGAAGCTCAGAAATTTAGCTTGGATTTATTTAGAAGAAACGTTTGTGACTATAAATTATTTTAGAAGAACATGAGTTATCTTCATGAAAACCATTTGTATTTGTTTCGACTTTTGAGGAATGTGCTAGGGGAGGGCTTTAAGGCTATAAAATATTATTATGAAGTTGAGGATCTGATCTGGAGTTTCCTGAAGGTTTCGTTTGATTTTCTAGGCGTTTTTTGAGGTTTGGACTTGATTGCACAAATTATTCCGAATATGTTGAACGTATAAGCGCTTGATTATGGTTAATGTCAGGGCCAGCGAAATAATCCGGCACTGTCTGTAACTCAAATCTCCTAACTAAAACTTTCAAGTGAGGAACCGCAATTTATATTCTGGTTAATTTTCAGATAATAAGATACACCAGAGTGGAGGGTGCAATCTTTTCCCTATAAGACATCATTTTGAAGAAAAGTTTTTAACCACTGGAATTTCTGATGACAAAGATTCTGGTCTAAGGACTTTGATTAGATATAACATTGACGAAACATTGAATACTAAGGAAGAAATCATCCAAGGTATGACTAGACTGTTAAGTGAAATATATGTACGTGTATATTTAGATGGTCGCGATACAACTATAGATAACCAGTATTCTGCCAGAAAGGGGTTTTTTGCATTAGAAAATTTCATAAAAGGAGCTACATTTCTTATTGGAGGATTTGTTCAAAATCTCATTTCTGGATATCAATAGCTAGGTAACTGACTTTTCTACAAAAAACCACTTATTTAGTTTTTCACTCAACATTCCGCCTCATTATCAGAGACGATTTTTCTTGAAATGGTGATTTATTTATGAACAATATATAGCTTTTTCTTCTAATGGACTTATCAGCGGAACAATCGTATGTCACAGTTTGATATCGTCAGAACAGAACAGGTTTTTTGGATCAAATTTTTTCTATGCTTACTTAGCCTTCTCATGTGTCGAGACCAAGTTTTCTTTCTTTTGAAAGTTGAAAAGTAGATCGCTATTGCTATTGATCGCTATTCAAATACGATTTTGAAACTCGATACCATCAAACTCTTATTCTTCGAATTTGTGGAGCCAGTATCTCGAGAGTAAGTTTTCATTATTCTCCTAAACTGAAAATTGCAATCCGTATTCTGATTCGCAGGAAAACCTGTTCTGATTGTCGTTTCCCGTCTTTCAGAGATTGTTAGTTGCACATTGCATTTTTGGAACTTGATACATTTTTCTAAACAAATGTTTTTGGCCTCAATCCGATAACACTTTATCACGAAAGTTGAATATGGAACATCATATTCGAATTCTGATTTTACAAAATGTTTTTTTCTTCGCCAAAAAAATTGCGATTTTGTTTACTATCCAGTTTTGTACTGCAACCCTTTTTTAAATAGTACATTTTATCGCTTACTAGGCTGATTTAATATGCACGTATACATGTCTCAACCGAAACTCTTCAATGAGAAACTGAAATCAATATTTTCGTAAACTTTCAGATCAACGGACAACCGATGAAAACCTATTCAAAGAATATGGATCGAAATTGTGTATGGTAGGTAGAAGGAAAGCTGATGATTTAGCCGTTATCAACAAACTTCGAACCCATAAGAAACAGAAAATTCAGGAATCAAGACAGAAATCGGGAAAGCAATATAAATGTGAGAAATGTTCCCGCAGCTTTATATTAGAAAGACATTTGAATAACCATAAAAAATCCGCATGTGACGTTTCTCAGTTTATTTGTAAACTTTGTAGCAAGCGATTCAAACGAAAATATCACATGAGTCGCCACATGGATTTTGTACATCTGAAACTGAACTTACGAACATCGCAGAGAAGGCATTTTTGCGACAAATGTTCTCGCAGTTACACTCAGTTAGCAGATTTGAATCGCCATAAAAGTATATATCACGCAGCAGACAAACCGCAAATAACTTGCGATTTTTGCGGATATAAAACGAACTGGAAAAGTGACTTGACAAAACACATCACTGCACGCCACTTACAGATATCGGGGATGAGACATTACTGCGACAAATGTTCTCGAAGTTACATTTGGTTGTCTGATTTGAATACACATAAACGGTCAGAACACGCTGCAGTGAAACCACAATTTACCTGCGATTTTTGTGGACATATAACCAATAGAAAAAGTAGCTTGTCACAACACATCTCATTAGGCCACTTACAGACATCAAAAACGAGGCATTATTGCGACAAATGTTCTCGGAGTTACACTTATTTGAAGAATTTGAATTATCATAAACGTGTTCAACACGGAGACAAGCCACAATATACTTGCGATTTTTGCGGATTCAGAACAAAGAGGAAAGATAGCTTGTCAAAACACATTACTCGGCGTCACTCACAGGCATCGCAACCGAGGCAATATTGCGGAGCATGTTCTCGAAGTTACAAAATGTTAAGCAGTTTGAATCGTCATACACGTTTGAAACATGCAGTCTCCTAACAATTATTTATTTTCGACTGTTGTGGTGACAAAACAAATCGGAATAATACGCAATAGAAAGAATTTAACAACAATTCGGGGGCTTGCGGTATCCTTAGATCGAAAACTTTCAAATGACTTACCCTTGGGCTGAGGAAATAAATATTTTCATTGTAACTATGAATATTCCGGAATGCATAAATACTCCGGTAGCAGACTATGTCGGCGAGACTTGTTTAGCAATAACGAGACCGGTCGCTGTTTTATTTTTTCCCACACAACACCAAAATCTTAGATACATTCCTGGTAGTCCGCCTTGATCCTTAGATTCCTTACAAGATGATGGTCAATACAAAATTCACGCTTCACATCGCGGGAAGTCACAGTCCACTGAAAGAAACTGACAGGTCTTATGTGTGGGGTCAGTGAGGATGCAGTTGTGCGCCAAATGGGTAGACCCCGCGAGTGAGCGCTGCTGACCATTACAGACCATGCATTTATTGCCAAATACGCAAATTTCGGAACTGGCCCCTCCGCGAATTGGTTCATGAATTTCCAAAAATATCGTGATACTAAATTATTGTTAAGGTCAAACAAATAAACGAGCAGAGTTTATTTAAAAGTAGATTTATCAGCACAGTATCGAAATCGACTAATTATGCGTCCGGCTTCCTCTCAGACGATTGGCGTAGTAAGGGGTATGACTCACGACACTACAATTGTCAAAACTATGGCACTTAATATATAATACACATAGAATATACAATATAAATTACATGAGTATGTCAGATAATGTTGAAGAATGATCGAATACACTTTGTTATGTTGAGGAACTTTCTCTTTAAAACATCAATATCGTTCAATAAGCTATAAAAATAATTATATGTTATAAGTCGAGTCCTCCAGAAACTGCAATCCAAGCATCACTTCGCCTAAAAGAATACGTAAATCAGTATTCAAACGTTCTCTTCCTAATATGTGCCGAAGTTTATTGTCCCTTCCTTCTTTTCACAAAAGATAGCTGCTTGGTTGTCACAGAACAGATGTACAGGATACCATTCTCTCTTGATCATCAGCTTGAGCGAGTTACACATTGACATGAGAGCTTGTACGGCTTCACTTATTGCCACATATTCTACTTCACACGTTGACCTTGACACGAATGGTTGTCTATGAGTTTTCCATGCAATGCTATCTCCAAATATTTGCACTGCGTGGCCACTAGTAGTCAATCCACCGTTGCAATAATTTTTACTTGTATCTGAGTAACCTGGTACTTCGGATTTGCACCTTTGAAACAAAGCTTCGAGTTGGCTGTACCTATTAAATATCTAATTAACCTTTGGACCATATCCCATGCTCTCATAGTAGGGCTTATCTGGTGCCTACTTGAAACATTCACAGCGTATAAAATATCAGGGCGAGTTTCATTGACTACGTACAGCAGCGAACCGACACACAGTGGAACGGAATCCCGAAAAGCTGGCCAAAAGTAGGAAATGTTCATGAAATGGGCAAAATTTCCTTACGCGGGGGTTTTCGGGGTCGCTGATTACAAATCAGGTGTCGAAAATTTAGAAACAAAATGGCGGGTCCAATTTGGCAGACGAGTATGCTAAATAAATTTTTTCATTCCTTCTAAATGGTTATAAAGGGGTTTCCAGGGTCGCTTATTACGAATCCGAAGTCAAAATTTCAACAACAAAGAAATTGTTATAAGAGGGATTTTTTGATGTCTGCTTAAAACGTTTACAGCATAGGAAATATCAGGGCGCGTTGCATTAGCAAGATATAATAGAGATCCTACGGCTTCTCGATAAGGTGCGTTTTCTTTATTCAATGTACGTTCTAAAATTTCTCCATCATCAGATTGTTCTCGTAATTTTCGTTCACGATTCGCTACTTGTGCTGTGACCATTGGTGTTGGTTGAGGATATATTCCGTCAAAATTGAATCTTTTCGAAATTTTATAAATGTATTTCTCTTGAGTTAAAGTGATTATCTTTTTGTTTCGATTTCGCTTTATCGTTATTCCTAAAAATTCTCGTGGTTTACCCAGATCTGTCATTTCAAATTCGTTATGTAATTTAATCTTGACTTCGTTTACTTTCGATGGATCATTACTAGCAATTAGCATGTCGTCAACATACAAGAGAAGAATTGAGAACAGATCTCCGCGCGTCCAAACAAATAAACAAGGTTCGTTGTCGTAATTTGTTAAGCCAATTTTCTTCGTTACAATCATAAATCTTTCAAACCATCGTTTAGGACTTATTCGTAAACCATATAGAGATCTTTCTAATTTACAAACTCGTTTTTGTCTTTCGTGTACTGAGTGATTAGTCCCTTCTGGGATCTCCATGTAAATTTCTTCGTCAATCGTTCCATTAAGAAAAGCGTTTTTGACATCCAATTGAACCACGTCTAAGTCATGTTTATTAATTAAAGCAATAACAGCTTTGATCAAAGGTAAACGGGATACAGGAGCATAAGTTTCTCTCAATAGGTGAACGTTTTTATCTTTAGATCCTCGTATAACTAATCGTGCTTTAAATTTCGTTTTTACATTTGAATCCATTTTCCGTTTAAGAACCCATCGTGAATCAATTTAGAACATTCTCAGTTATAATTGGTCTCTCAACTATTCTCCAAACATTACTTTTAGTCATGGAATTGAGCTCGTCATCTGTATCCTCTTGCCATAGATCTCATTCATTTGTTTGTAAAGTCCCTTTGTTGGATGCTGGATCCTCATTTATTTGAGCTAATAAAGCAAAGTATATTTCGTCTTCGTTAGCATTGTTTTTATCGTAACCACTTAAACAAAAATAAACCTTAAAAGTGTTTTCAGTAGGAGTAACGAAATTAGCAAAACTAGTATCGTTAATATAAAAATCGTCTCGAAATAAAATATTATGAACCGTAGCTATCTTATCTATCGTTTGTTGTTTCTTTGGTCCACCTCGTTTTCGTTTATTCTCTATCTCTGTTTTAGACAACCTTGTTTCGGTATTAGACAATTCCTCCTCCGTTTCTAATGACTCATTGTTCTTTGCAGATGATTCTGGTTGAAATTCAATAAACCATTCATTTTCATATATAGTATCTTGTACTACAGGCCAATTTTTAATTGTATTCTTTTTGTACTTATCTCCGTAAACTAACTTTCCATCAAAACGAGCATTTCTGTTCTCGTAAAATTTTCCTTCTTCAGGTACGAACAATTTGTATCCAGACGGAGTGTATCCTATTAAGATTGCACGACGACCTATACACCTGAATTTAGGACCTATTTTTCGCTGTACCTCAATATAAGCTAAAGCACCAAATAGTTTAATTTTATTCATAGCGTACTTATAAGTTGGAGCAAATTTCTTAATCGGAATTATCATATTATTCGATCGATGGGGAGTTCTATTACATGCATACACTGTAGCTCCTAATGCCATATCCCACATATTTTCAGGTAAACTCGAATCGAACATACAAGCTCTAACTTTCTTTTGTATTGTTTGCTTGAATCGTTCAGCAACTACGTTGTGTTCTGGAGTATCGGGACACGCGAGTTGATCTTTAGCACGTAATTCATTTAATACGTCTGCAGTATAACTCCCCAGTGAATTCAGTTCCCTGATCCGATCTTGAATAAAATAATTTCGCATCGTAACCTAATAAATTTCGAGTACTTCGTACAAACGCTTCAGAACAAAGACCAGTCTCACTTTTGCATTTCATGGGATAGGCCATAGCTAGCCTCGAGGAGTCATCTATAAGGACTGAGAGAAATCTCTAATTTTTCGGGTAAGATACCGTATAAATTGGGCCCCTCGTATCAGCATGAATTATTTGTAAGGGTAAAGTTGCTTGTTGTCGTATCGTATCAAATGGTAACTTATTTATTTTTGCAAGCATACAAACTTCACAGTCTAAAATAGAATCGTCAAAAATTGCTTCGCTTAAAGACTTATTTTCGAGAAATTGTTTTTATAACTCCTTTAAATACGCGACTGAAGCATGCCCTAATCTAGCATGCCAAAGCAGGGCCTTATGATCTTTAGTAAATTCATAAGTATTTACTAGGAAAGGATTATCAAGTTCTTGCAATTCTAAAACGGGTAATTCATCAATACCGTGAAATTCTCTATCCCATAATGTATCAAAATAAGAATGCTCATGAATTTTTCTCTTCTCAGTGTTCACTCTTCTATTCATATCTGTAACTATCGATTTTGAATATTCGTTTGAGATTTCGAATTTCAACAACTTTATCATCAGAACTTTCTGGTGTACTCTTATCTTGGCTTGAATCATTAGAATTATTAGATAGTTCCTGAGTTTGAGCTGCCACACTTCGCGTCAAGTATATATGAGGGGTCGTATTTTCGTTAGCTACTAAATTAACAAAAACTCGTTTCGTTCCATTTTTAATGTTACAATTCTGATTATTGGTTTTATTAATTTGAAATTCAACAATCCAATAAGGACGACTATAGATACCTGACAGAAACAACTCATTTGAATTCGGATTAAATATATTAATTTTCTCGTTATCCAGGTAAATGCCCAAGCCTGCTTCAGCGAATTTCCTTAATGACAAAAGATTTTGAGACACTGATTCAGCACAGATAACATTATCCAATTCTAATATATTATTATCACTTAATTTTATTTGAACCTTACCCGCTCCATCAATTTCCAAATTAGCAGAATCGTTTTTATTTGCACATTTAATTGTACCGATATTCAATTTTTCAAAAGATTCAAAAATTATTCTTGAATTCTTGAGGTGTTCACTTGCACCTGAATCAGCTAAAAACTTAACTAAGATCTTATCTTTATCGTATTCATATTCATTCGATGTAGAATTAGCGATCACAATTTCATTATGAATAGATAAATCATTCATATGAGTGTTTTCGCAATCAACCTTACCTTCACCTTTAGATGATTCTGCTGTATTCTCGGGTTTAGGTTTGTTCTTCATTTTCCCTCTACCTGATCTACCTCTGCGACCACGTCCGCTGTTACGAAGAGGACGACCCCTACCTTTCCCATACGGGCCTTTAAATCGTTTCGTTTCATTATTGGAATAGTTATCGTTTGAGTTTCGTGTACGTCCTCTATTTCTTACATTTCCGTAACCGAATCTACCTCTCTTAGAAGGAAACATAAAATTACCATACCTGGAGCTTTCTTGATCATGGTAAGTCTGATTGTTGAGATGAGTCAATTTTCTCAATCGTTCTGGACAAGAATTTGCAATATGATTTTTAACAAATTTGTTAATTCATAACATTTCTTCCAGCCAGTGCCTTTACGGACACAGTTCCCCTCAAAATGACCATTATCTCCACATTCGCGGCCAGAATGATCAGCTGCTGCTTGATCTTGAGGATGAATGAATAATGCAGCCTTCGGAACAGAATTATCCGGTTTCGATTTATTTTTAACTTCAGTTTGTATAATAAAATATCTCAATTTTTCGTAACTCAAACTATGACCAGTCGAGTTTTTCGTCATAAACTGAACACCTTGCACCTCGGGAACTGTAAGCATTATTGCGTTATAAGAAGCATCTCGTTTTTCTTCTTCAGACAAAACATTTGAATTAGGCAAGTTTTCATAATTTCTTACAACTTCTTCAAATTTATCCCGAAACTCGGCAGCTGTCTCTTTTCCCAGAATGTATTGCATACCATATAACTCTTTTCGTATTGAGCCGGATGTCAAATTCGTTTCATTCCTTCTTAATTCTTTAATTTTATTCGATAACTCGACTGGATCGGTAATATTTACTACTTTTGCATGATAATTTTGTTCAAGACGATTTATCAAAATATCTCTAGCTTTAAACTTATGTTTTTCTTTAGTGGCATTATCAAAATCAGTACTAGGTTTGAATCTTGAATAAATCAATCAATCAATTGTTCCTGAATCTTTATTTACAATTTCTAATCGTATTTATCTTTCACTTTATTAACAAGCGAGTTTGCATTAGAGCTTTCATTATTCAAATTTAATTTTCCAATTTCTCGTTTTACTATATTTTAGTCACTTGCCCTTGAAGTTCGTTTAATCGTTTCGTATTTTCTTTCTGTTCTGTCTCAAATTAATTTTGTTTCTGTTCAATTCTATTTAATCTCACCCTAATAGAATCAGTGAAACGGACTATAGCGCTTCTGGTACATAAAATGGGCCACCTGGAATTTTATACACCTTGTCATTATTAATTTGATTGTTTGACATTACTTAAATAAAACCGAGATACATATCTACCAGAGTTCTCTAAATTCTGATCCGTAGTTTGACATTCGTTAGCCTTTTGCAAAACGCGTTTATCTAATATTTTAGGGTTTACTTTACCTGGCTCAACCTGAGTCGAGCTTTCTACCATAATCTTTGAATCTAACAAAGTTTCAAAAGAAAAAGGAGAGATTTTCGTTTTGTTTAAGCTCATTATTATCGTTGTCGTTCAGGAGCTTCTCCTCCTCTTCTAGTGTAATGCCCGTACTTATATACAGCTAAATTAATGGCTTTGTCACGACCTATTCCAGGGTTTCTGTAGCACATCGTGACGAGATGGCGTCCCATTCCACTTTTTCCATGATTGTTTAACCTGGAAATAAAATATTCAAAACGACATTTGAATAATAAATAGTCAAGTTCGTATATTATATTCAATTGATGCCGCACATGCCGACACACTCAAACGCGTAAACTCGGAGCAGGGATCTTTTATCATTCGTTCGTCTCCGTGTTTAGTAAAGAAAATAGCCTCAGGAAACAACGCTGCACGCCGCGTTACCATCCGAGCACCTTCCTTCCCGCATTTTCTGGCTCCTTTGTTGAGTCGGGCATGTCGTGCATCTGACGTCACACAATGCTTCTACTGCGCACATACGATGCCCTTGCGTATAACGCTCGTAATCATTTAGCAACGTATATGCGCAAAACATTCGCACATTGTTTCCATCAAACTACTAATACATGTGTACATTGTAATCGTTTTTCTTCATGTGCACATTACACTGTACCTACTTGAGCTTGGAACGGTGAGACCCTTTGAAGAACTCGTACCGGCGTCATCGGCCATTTCGTTCCCTCGCAACGAACGTTGCTTCCACAGCAGTCCCAAGGAAAAGTCTTCGTCTTCTTTTTTCCAATCGCTTACAACCATGCGGCGTTGCGACGCAAAAAACCGCTTGACACATATACATACATGTGTATATTCAACATTATCAATGAAAAGGAGTGAAATTAGGCAACTTTTTTACCAGAAAGTTATGTGCTTATTTCCATGGAATCGACATCAATTTACATGTTTATGCCTCGTCGCCTGTTGGATCGTCTGTTAGACAATCGCTTGATTCAACTTTTGGATATGTTAAGCATCTTCAGACATTTGCCCGATAGGAAGCAATGATGAGTTAATTATTTGTGCGCCATGAAGTAAGACCTTGTGCACTGGAGCTGTCATGTAAAACCACAGATACAAATGTAAAAACTTGCGAGCTGTCTATAAGGCATAAGCCTGGAATTTATTTACATCCATTTCATGGCCACTCGAAAGTGCCTGCAAAATGACATAGAAACGTTTGATTAAATCTTTATCAATTCCTATTATAGCACCTGAAATATCTGCTTTTTCCAAAAACCTACGAGCAGTATTTCTGTCATTCAAGTTTCCAAATCCAGGTTTTGGCTGATCGACTACAAGAGCTAATTGCGAACGGAAACCTTTTTGTATATTTTTTTCCGGGCATCCGTTTTTGCTTCTTCTTCCTCAGTACACGCTTGCCGCCTCTTTATATCAAGCCGATACGCTACATGCAAACAACACTCAAAGAATCTAATCCACGCATGGAGAGTTGACAAACCGAACTGCAAACCACTTGTGGTCACACCTTTGTGTAAAACTTCGTCAATATTGTTGAAGTCTTTTGACTTTGCTTGACATAAATAACAACGCTGAGTGGATGGATTGTTCATGATCGCTTCACAAACTTTACCATCTATCATCGTTGAAACGAGATGAAAATAAACGATTATAACTTTTCCGTCCAATACTATTTCAAAAGGGACAAGATTGCTTTCTTGTTGTTTACTTTCATCTACTTCTTTGATAGTGTCTTTGGTATTTTCATGCAAAAACTGAATTCTAATAGGTCTACAAAATCTAGGTGATGATGTTCTTGGATATTCCCATGAAATAATTCTTTTATTTGTTACCTCGTTATTAGATACCAACTGTAACGGCACAAGTGCAGTGAAGAACATATTCGTATCGGATTTGCTTCCATCATCGCCACTAAACTTTTGTTTGTATATACTTTGTCTGGAAGTACCGTCACAACCCAAGACAAACTTTTTATGATATCCATTTGAGCTAATAATATTCTTTCTGCTGTGCGATTCAATGAGGCCTGCAACTGAGCTTCAGCAATACATTCTGATACTGTGATCTGCTGAATTACCTACTTCCGTGAATTTCTTATTCCACCTTTTTGGGCTGATTCGAAGACCATACAGTGCTTTCTTTATTACCTTACATACTTTCTTTTCTCGTATTTCACTCGTTACCTTTACTGCCTGAGGGATTTCCATAAATATTTTTTCGTCGATTTCCCCATTTAGGAATGCAGTTTTTAGATCAAGCTGACAGACTTCGAGATCAAGATAGTATATAATTCCCAAAACCGTTCGTATCAAAACTAGTCTCGAAACAAGAGCATATGGTTTCTTCAAATCGTAAATTTTTCTGTCTTTAAGACCCCTTATTACCAAACGTGCCCTAAATTTTTCATTTCCGTTTAGCTCAACTTTCCGTATTTGGAATGAATTATGTTCGGTGGTTTTTCAGGCCTGTCGTTTTGTGGTCGGCTTACCAGTTCCCACACTTTATTTTTGTTCATTAAATTCAGCTCATCTCCGATGGCTGTATTCCATTTTTTTTATCTTCAGATTTCATTGCGTCCTCTATTGTTACCGGATCTTCGTTCAAGTTAGCAAAAGAATAATGCAACAATTCGTCCACGACATCGTTTGTCGTTGCCTCTAATTCTCCGGCAATTGATGGAAATTCTATTATCTCTCCTACCGTCATTGTTAATGCTACGTAAGCTAAACTTGTGTCGCGTAATTTTCGGCTTCGCGTATTATAAATATTTTCGTGGGAGCCTGTTTTTGGTTTTGAGTTCTTGGTAGTCGCTTCTTCCTCTTCTAGAGGTCGTTTTCTTGGTCTTTTTCTCCCTCTTTTCGTCTCTCCCTCCGATTCTTATTGTTCTACATCGTCTATTCTTTTCATCGAAAGTTTACTCTCCGTCTGTCAGGGACAGATCTACTTTCGTGTTTATCTGAAATTTATCTGCGTAAGTCAATTTTTCGGTAAATTTTACGTCTCTTGATTCGTAGAATTTTCTCGTTCCAGGGCTCCAGAAGTGGTAACCAGTAGGCGTGTAGCCTACGAGAACGCCCCTTATTACGCGCCTCGAGAATTTTTAATCTGGTTTTCGCGTTATCCTCCAATAAGCTAAACATCCGAATCGTTTGATCCGGTTCAAATCGACTTTAAAGTCTGGCGTAAATTTAGTGATAGGCGTTTGGTAATGAATGGATTTACTGGGAGTTCTATTATAAAAATAGATTGCTGCCTCGACTGCGAGACTCCACATATTTGATGGCAGTTTCGAGTCCAGCAAAAGAGCGCGGATTATTGTCTGTACCCACCTGTAAATTCTGTGCCTTTATCCGATCGCAAGTAAATCACTTATTCATTTCTTCCTAGAAGATTTCTAGAATTTAATTGAAATTTTTCTAGGTAATGGACCTGTCATATCTTTATTTTTCATTGGATAGGCTATTGCCAGTCGTGATTAATCATCAATGAAGACTACAATGTACTGATAACCTGAAGGGTATGTTATTGGGGAAATCTTTCCCATCAAATCAGAGTGAATATTCTGTAAAGGTCGTTTAGCGCGCTCCCGTTCAGTTCTAAAAGGTTATCGTTATCGTTATCGTTATCACTCTAAATAACTTGCAGCCTTTTGAGGTAGTCAAGTGATGTGTGACCAATTCGTACATGCCACAACATCGCTTTATTTGACTTGATAAAATCATTATAAGAATTCGAAAACGGTGATTCACAATCTAACAAATGAACCGTCAGTAAATTGTCTATATTAACTATTTTCCTGTCTAAAATCGTTGCGTTAAGATCAGAAGTTAATAATTTTGTGCATTCTTTTTCGTTCTTTGATTTTTCTGAATTTATTTCTGTCGTGTTTCCAATCATTGGTACAACTTCTTTTTCTATTTCTTGTGTTTCTTGATTGTTTGTAACCCCCGGTTCTAATATTCGTTCTGATTCAGGTAGTTCTCCTGTCTGTTGTTTCCTACTTTCAGCTTCTATCTCGCTAGTCTTACCGGTTTCAGTCAGTTTTATGTTTTCTGATCTTTGCTCAACAGTTTCAGCTAGATTCACTGTTGGTGATAGATCGTAAGATATTTCACCTTCGTCCAAGTCTTGTCTTTTGTCGATTTCGAATTCTATTACCCAGTAGGGGCTGTCGTATACACCTGATATAAATGTTACGTTTGATGTTGGATCGTAGATGTCTAGTCGCTCATTATCCAAGTGGATACTCCACCCGGCCTTCGCGAAACGTCCTAAAGAGAGCAGATTTTTGGACAGTGATTGGGAATATATCACATTATTCATTACAAAAATTCTCTCAATTTTTGAGTTGGTTAACAAATGCAAGTTTCCCTGACCTTCCGTGAGTAAGCTTGCGCTATCGTCTTTATTCGCACATTTTATTATATGTACCCTCACATCCCATGTTTTTCAACGTGCTGCCGAGAACGCTGAAACTGTCCTTTTCCGATCGTTGTGTTCGCGCGATTTGCTTCAGTTGGACTCTAAAAGATTTTAGTCCACTGTAATCTAGGCCTTTCCCGGTTTATTTTTAAGCGTGAAATCTAGAGCACCTATTGGATGATCTATTTTCTCATCCATTATGTGAAGCAAATCGTTCGAACGCAACTCTGACTTAAAAAATTCATAAAAATTTTCAAATTTGACCTGAGGACCTAGCTTGTAATCTCTGTTTGTGCTATTGTTTTTATTGAATCATTCGATTCGAATGGCTTCTATCATTCCGTTAGTTATATTATTTGAATTACTATATTGCCCGTCGTTGACATTTTCGGAAACCGAATTTCTCTGTGAAGTTTGAAATAATTCTAATTTCCCTCATTCTTCGCGGATTATGTTTCTTATCATGACTCCCGTATCTACTGTATTTTGGACCTCAAGTATTGAAGGGATGGCTGCAGAGTTTTTAACGTAATTTTGGGATGCATGTAATGTTTTCTTGTTTCAAATTGTGCCCGCCCTCTCGCCAGCGATCGTTTCGGCCTGCCTTTCTTTCAATAATTTTATCATTGCAGCTAGGGTTTTTGGCTGCTCCTGAATCGTTTTATTGAGCATTTCCTGTAATGCTATATATTTTGAAGCGCTTGAAGCCTGCGCGTCGGAGTTACTCCCTGATGATGATTCTGAGATCATTTTGCTGGGATCAGACTTTCCTGCAAAAATTTAGACACTAATAGCAGGTTCATTTATTGTGTTGTCACTTCGACAATTCTTGTTATAGTTATTTCGCTATCGTTATTACCATGTTCGTTGTTTCCTTTTCAAAATCATCTCCATTAATTGTTCGAAAAACGAAATTGAGCATCGTTATCTTTTCGCTATTATTGATTTTAACAGTTAACTAATCGTTACACAATGAGATTATTCAAGAGGTATCCTCATTTCATTGATATACCTGAATTCTGGTCGTTTTTGGGAGTTTCCTCTGAACTTCGGACATTTGATTTGTCGTCAGGTTCCTCAACAGTCCCCTTCTGTTTACCGTCGACAGCTTCTCGGCTTTGCTTGGGATTGGTCATGATTCTCGATCTGGTTAACAGATATTCTGTTATGATCTGTAGAATCACCTAATATTCAATTTTCGTTCTCAAAATAAAATCAGATATTATTAAATTATTGTTCATTATTATTACAATTTTCGTTCATTTACGTTATTATCGAATTGACGTTTCTCTTCATTAATTAGATTTATAAAATCCGAGTCAGTACCTCTGAATCTCTATGCCGCACAGCAAGCACTGAAATTCGAGAAGAATCACACTTCCATACGTGCTACTATCACGCATTTTAGTGATGATGCTAGTGATTTAGATCTTTTCACCTAGTTATTACGACCAGGAAAAGAGGATCCGATCACACGAGAAGCAGGTTTTTCTGTGCCGTTGATGAAATCATCTATACAAGAATTATTTATCTTGTTTTTCTACACAAAATAATTGCTTAGGAGATCAATCAATCCAAGTTGAGTCTAGATTCGATTCGCCCTGCGTTGCGCGTGGGCGCAAGAAAAAAAGTCCCGTTAAAGTTTCCTAACCTGCGCTTGCATAAACACCCGCCGCGTGAATGGAAGATGGTGGAAACTTTCTCCTGATGACTCATAGTTTATCTGAGCATCATGCGAATCGCGAGGAATTTTCTCGCTCAAGGAATGTAGAAATTGCGCACATTTTCGTATTAGAATTTCACCCGTAAATTTTCATATTCACTGACTTGAATCGATTCATGCACATTATTTGTCCTTTCATGCGTTATTACTTTTCTAACGCGCTTATCCTATCTTTCGTTAAATTTATTTTCTTCTGAATGATTTTCGTTCATCTATTCTTCGTTAAGTGATAATCCATTCGTTTAGTATAGCAAATTTAAAATAATAACTCCACCAATTCGTTGTAAAATGTGTATCAAATTGATGTGCCCGCAGCAAATTAAAAAGCAGTATTAATTCATGGAGAAAGTGAGATCTCAAGACACAAAAAGAATTGGCAATCATGAAAATAATACAGTTATGGGAAAAAGTATATTTGCAAGTATATACGGCTAGCTAGAATCGATCGCTTTTTGATTTATTCAACAATTTCAAATTGTATACCCTAATCAATAAAGAAAAATGATCTCAGGGTAATGAAGTTTGAAACGTTCAATTTGGAACATTCTAAAATTGGAAATAATGATTTTTTTAGGTTTCCTCAGCATTTGTATCGTTTTGTTTTTCGAGTTACCTTTTCTGTTTCATTTCCTTCCACATATTTATTTGGAAAGGGGCTTCGAAAATGGGGAAGCTACTTGGAAAAACGAGTGGAGACCTAAGTGGACCTGCAGAAACGTAAACCTGAACCTATTCTATTCAACTTCGAATTCGGTGAATTTGACTCAGTATTATTACATCTAAATGTTTAAATACGCATACAAACTTTGGATTGCAAGGTATTGGATTTCCAAACCTTTCGAATAAAATTTGTCTCGAGAAATCATAATCATAATTTTAAAAACTGAATTTTGACACATTCCAATTGGAACAATGAACTTTTTATTATTCCAATTTTTGCAAGCTTTTATCTGGGATTATTGAACATTTGATTCCCTTCTCTGAAAATGATAAGATCTTAACAACATTTAATTGGAAGTAGTCCCACTTTAAACATTTTAATATAAAACTATAAGACTTTGAATTTTTATCAAATAAGTGAATAGTTCCACTTTCAGTTCTTTCAATTCGAATTGTTTACATTCAAATGTAAGAATATGCATTTGAAAATTCTGAATCTAGAAGTATTCAACTTTGGATCTTTTTGAATGGAATATTTCTCAAAATATTCTGACATCACATCAAAGTCAATAAAAAATTTTTCATTCTGACAGAGGTTTATTCTAACTTATTGGATACTAAATTGCAATAGTTTGAATGCTCATTATCCAACTTCCAAATCTTGAACTGAGAATCCTATGACCTAATATTCATTATTCCACTCTAAATTCCTTCAATTTGAAGTTGTTTTACTCCTCAAATTTTGATAGAAAATTACTCAGATATCAAGTCTTTGAATTCGGAATTTGGAAAAATTGGAATTTCAAAGCATTCACCTGAGAACTTTTTCTTCAGAAGTATCCAATTGTGATTGAATTCTTATAATTTTCCGTGTCCAATTCAGCAACGTGGTAGAATTATGAACAATTTTGTTCAGAATCTCATTCAATTAGTTAAAAATTGTACTATTATGTTAGACAAAAATATACATATATTTCTTCATTATCTGTAAAAAAATGGTTGTATCAACTGCGAATGTAAGTATTTTATTTATGGTTTAAAAACTTAACTTTCGAAATACAAATTGACCTTCGGTTATCGAATTCAAACATTGTCGATTGAGAATCAAAACATCATTTGTTTAATATCAGCCATTACGTATTTCATCGAGCAATATTGTTTTTGGTTTCGGAAAATGAAATGCTTGGATAGAATTCAAACTGATTCAGGCTTTTAATTCTGCTTCCTCCGAGAAAAGGTTCTCCAATGGCAATGATTCCGAATGGATTTTTGTTTTAATTCACGGAATGTACAGTTGGTGTTAGAAAGCACAACTTTACTTGGTCGAGAAGAAATGGTTAACGATTCAGATAGGGATGATTATTTCAAACGCAGAATGGCTGTTACTACAAGGTCTCTCCGTAAGGAAGCAGTTACAATTATTACCAGGGAGCAACCCGCTGTGACATGAGTACCATATAGTTACAAGCATCAACGAAGTCGAAACCAACCGGATTGGTGTTCGCAGTTCATATTAGAATGGTTGTAGAGTCTGTGTAGGCAGCTGGATTGGTTGTCTTGTTGTCGAGTCGAGATGTGATGGCATCAGGATCCCCGCTCTGGGCGTGGTGATGTGTGTCTTCTCTCGAGCAGAGTTCCTCATGCTCAAAACTAAGTTTCGACTCATCGATGGTGAGTCGCTGTTATATCATCTTCCCTTCTAGATCTTCTCTTTCAGCTTCGTCGATTGGATTGTCAAGGGGGTCCTTTTCTTGCGGTGTGGAGTGAGGTATCAGAAGAGAATACCCTGGCCCACAGTGAGTAGAGCAAGACCGGCGTAAGAGTCATGTATCATCATCAGGTGGTGAGATTCACAGTGTCGTTGAAAGTTAATTCCGCTCAATTGTTGTCCTAATTCGTCCAGGGACATTTCTATTGCAAGAAAGGTTTCATCCACAAGATAACCGTCTTCCACGGTCATTTCCTGTTCTCCGTATTCCCTTCTTGGGACACCATATTCCTTAAGAAGTGGCGATAGTCGGCCAGGTTGTGATTCACGGGTGGCTCGTGGATAACCTCCGTTGTTCTGGTTTGGCCGGTGGTTCCATCCTGTCACGCATCTTGAGATTGCACCCTTGTTACCCTATCGTCGTCGGAAATGTCAGCGTTCACGAGAAACGTATTTTCATCGCGTTCCGGGCCTCTGACTAACCGGGCTGGGTAGTTTTGCTCTGAGAAGGCACGCCTTCTCTGCTAAAGGGCCTCTTCTTGCTCCAGGTCGATCGTTATGATCTGCCTATCTAGATTCGCAGGGAGGACTACAGGCACCGGTATCACAGGCCGAACCGTTGGCTTGACCACGCATACAGGAACCACCCTCCTCTCTTTCCGGAGAACGAGATTGCGGTATAGGGCCGACCTAAAAAATTCAGCAGGCTTCTGATGTCTTTTCCCGGACCTCATCCGTCTTTTGCAGGGAGATGGTGAAAGGTCCTCCTCCCCTGGGGAATTCATAGGGTGTTCAAAAATTTATTCTGGGACCTTGCAATGGTCAATAAACGAGAATAATTATCAACTGGGGCTCCCCGTTTCTAAATCACAGGTTCAGGAACTTCAGGCTCTACAATGTCCGAGCAAATGCTCAAAGCCAGAGCGGACGAATGATGGGAAAATCCTGATTAAAATTACGTAACCCTAGTCCGGACCCTCTTTCTCTTGCTTTGCGAGGTCGTCTACAATAGAAGTAGTGGTACGCCTAAATTTTCGACGTGAGCAACAGAACCAATGGTTTCAACGTAAACCCATAGAGCTGAAGGCGTACCGAGTCGAAATTGAAACCTAATTTCAGTTCAGACTTTACGGTACCACGTTTCCATTAGGATCAAATCCAGATCAATTTTAAATAGTCTCAATGTGGCTTTTCTTATGTTCCTAATCTGTGAAGGAGACAGTGGGTATGCCTTAATCTTCGACGTGGGCAACAGAGCCAATGGCTTCAACGTTCAACACACAGAGCTGAAGGCTAACCAAATCAAGGTCGAGGTCCCCTAGCCAGCAAGGGCGTGGGTTTTTGTTTTAATTCAGGTAACTCTAGCCAGCAAGGGCGTGAGTCCTAAATTCAAAATCCTGCTCTAAATATTTAGCACAGTGGTATTGACACCATAATCACGGTTGGTCGATACCAACTGAGCAAAAGTTTGGAAATATTCCAATCCTTAAGATTTTTGTGTATACTCGAAGAAGGGTTTTGAACTTGGTTCCAGTACTTCGCTAAAGAGTGAAATATGGCTGAATTAAAAAGACCGAGCCAACGAGGACGAGGTCCCCTAGCTAGCAAGGGCGTGGGTTTTTGTTTTAATTCAGGTAACTCTAGCCAGCAAGGGCGTGAGTCCTCAATTTCAAATCCTGCTAGAGGTATCTAATACAGTTTTATTTTTAATGTGCCACAAAATTGTTATTTATTTATTTATGTAATTTTCGTAAATTTTGCCGAATTAATATAATCAGGCAATTATCAAAAACAAGATGACGAAAAGAAAGAGAAGATGAAGCCGCCTAGTAAGTAGTGACTGTCTTGCACGGGGGGAGGCTCCCTAAACTGGAGGAGGACGAGAGAGTTTGCCTTCCTTTATTTTATTTTATTGTGGGCTTTAGGTCCATGCGATAGTGTGCTTCGTCTGGTGTTAACTTGTCTAAGCGGTAGATAATGTAAAAAACAATGGTGTTGGTGTTTATGACATACTTCAGACCAATCAATTATTAAAAAAGTCAAACAAAACCATCCTCTCTGTTAGTCTTTCAATAGAATCTGAATGTAATTCATAGTTGAAGACACTTTTGAGTGTAAAAACCAAAAAATTGGTGAGAAATATATAAAACCAAGTGGATTTTTGGATTCTATTGTGTTCGGTAAATGATCCAGTGTAAAAAAAAACTTTTTATTATACTAAATATTTAGTCAAAGTTAAAACTTTGATCGGGGACGAAATCAAAGTTTCGTTTATTGTGGGCGATATTCCCTACTCTTGGACCGAGAGTTGTTGTCCTGTTTTGCTTTAAGAGATGAGGAGAATCGGCAGTGCCAATATAGAATGGTTGAGAGAAAGGGAGCAGTGTATAAAAATAATAAACAATCAAATAATTGAAAACGATACGGCTTACCAACTTGAGTTCCTTAAATTACCACTAGTAATTACAGAGGTAAAGGGAGGAAAGACGTCCTTGCCCTTTTGTATTCCTAGCGGGTGAAAATTCTTTTTGTTAATTTCGTTGACTATCAAGCAAAATAGTCAACTCTAGTCCTTTTACCTTTTGGGTTCATGATACACTCGAACACGCATGAGCACCTGTCACTTAACGAATTCGTTCTTCCTTTTCGTTTTGAGATTCGACGAGGTGGAATTTTTTCTGGATCAATCCCGAAATATCGTTATTACCCAGGCCGGATAGGACGCAATAAAAACGAAATTGCTTCCGTTACGGACCTGTCTCCCCGTCGGTAGAAGTTTGTGATATATTTTACGTCCGGACGTCAAACCCAACTTAGCCGATTGAATCCATCGATTCCGGCGGCTTACTCCCGTTACCGGTACGGTACCATGCCAGGTTGCCCAAGTGACTGCGATTTGGATTCTTATTAGGCTCGCCTCGACACTTCACTGTCAGAGTAATTTAGGTAGGGATTTTTGCAGAATTGCGGAACTTTGGACTTTGGATCTGCATGGCAGGAACCTCGTAAGAAATTTGGAATTTTTAATCCATGCTTAAATATTTATTATTCCCAACCTAAATTTTTAAGCATAAGGATCGAGCATTTTTATTCATTGTATTTATGCTGAGAAAGCTCGTGGCATTGTTTTGATGCTTCACGTGCTTAGCTGTTAGCCGTGGTGCATGGCGGCAAGCGAGACGCACATACGCAAAAGGAGTCAGGAAAGAGGAGGAGGGAATTCAATGAATAGTCGAGGCGGTTGACCCATTCAGTTGGCGGAGTTCCAATTTCAATGCGCGAGAGAAGGACAGCGCTACGGGTTGTACATCAATTTCTCCAATGTTTTGTACATGCACGAGATCTTACTGTTCACCCTTACATAATTGAGTAGACTGCACATCCCTAATGATTTTCCCTTTTGTTTTAGTACCTGGAAGAAACAAAATCGTTCGAGAATTAAACTCCAGCAATTTTGTATTATTTAATTTCCTTCCCTTGTAGGTGGTAGGACGTTCATTTAAGAGTTGGCTCGAGGTAAAATTACTGAGAGCCCGGAATGCCACGTAAGCATTCCAAAAGCGCGTGCAGGTTAAGAGCGAATGAAGAGAGCCTGTTATCTTCCTAAAGACGGAAATATTGTAGCTTGAAATAATGTTTGAAGCTACAATAACTTGGAAAAAGGAGAGTAGAATTTTTACCTTTTTCTTGGCAAGGGAATAAGGGGTGGGGGTGTCGCTCGTAACACATAGCAATAAAATCGCCAAAGCAAAAGTTCTTGATAACCCAGGTTTGCGTCGTCTTTTTGGTTATCTTCTTAGGAAGAGTTGCGATGACGCTGCTTCGTTGTACGCAACACTTCTCTCATTTCTGCCTTATATTCGGCAACGGATTGGTGATTATCAAATTGAATTTAATATTAATGATGTATTAATTTCTATTTGTAAATTGTGACAATAGTGCAGTTATTAACATACAAAGGAATTCAAGATAAAAAATGAAAAAACTTACTTAAAATTACGTTCGACACTTTTGTGTCACCCAACTGTGGAGTGTTGCTGGTACCGTTCCACGTGAAGTGCGTAACAGCCTCGTCTGTCATTATCTGCTCTAAGGCAGAACTGAGGAAATCCCTGAGTTTTGTTCCACCCAATGTGAGAAGATGTCGATGCTGAAAACATGATTATAATATGCCCGTCAAACTCCGGAGTACCAATTTCTGGACGCTTTTCCTCGCTCTCTTTTGTATCCCTATGAAGATCGATGAACTCCTCCACTGTTGTTAAGGAAAAGCCCTCAATTGGCCCATATAATGTCTCGTTGCATCGAGCTTCATTCTGTTCCTCTTCTAAGATTTTCAGAATTTTGTCCACCATCTTGGATAGAAATTCATGCTGTTGAAGTATGCTTTATTTTGTTCTTTGATAATCCAAGTTATAATTTCTAGAATCAGTTCATTTTGGAATGACCTATACTATCAATGAAAATATTGTTCAAAATTAATTTATTGTAAGTCTGCGCAAACTCCATCTGCATGCAAAATGGAGAAATCGACAGGACCTCCTTCTTGGATACTGGGGAGTGAGATTTCACTGTTGAGAAAAAGATGTAAAAGAAAATATATGACATTTTTTTCACAATCGGTTGATTAAGTTATCATTTGCATCGACGTTAAAAACCATACCATTGTGTAAAATAACGAACGAAATGTCACAAACTGCAAAAGCCCACTGACCTTATAAAGCCTTTCAAAACCATGGAATTAAGTGAATTGTCCCTGATAGACCACGTTGATATTTCAAAATTGTATATTTTCTGACGCTTTCCTACAGTAAAAACTATCTCAAAAGTAATTTTGAAACAAATACAAATTTTGCATTTTTTTATTATATTTTTCAACGTGAATGCCACTTAAAGCGGGTTGTAAATTCAAACGTCGATAATCAAACTACAAGAAAATAGTGGATTTACTACGTTACAGGTGAACTTTATGTCCGATTTCTTGTCAAACACAACATTCAAAATTAAAATTTTGAAATCGCTTACCTGGAACTCTGCTCTTCGGAAGGACTTTCCTTGAATTCAAATGTCGTCACTTTTTTCCAAAAAACATCCTAAACGATCTTCGATAAACAGGATTTACGTTAGTCGTAAACAAAAGCAGAGTACATGTGAGCAGGTGACAACAAAGTACGATATGATAAAACCGTTAAAAAATGAACTGCTCTTCTTTTCTTTCTCCCCATGTGCAAATTTGCGCCAACGCTGTCAACAGGTATCACAGCACTATCGTGTTAGCACGCGCTTTTTCAAAATACTCAAAGACTATTCGATCACCTCCATATGAGAAGCATAAATATTTTGATCTAAAATTGAATTTTCTCTTGTATTTCATTTGAATCCATCTTCTTCCCTCGTTTATTCATTCATTGTTCGCTTTATGTGAATGAATGTATTACTATTGTTGAAAATAGATAATAACTATATTATGCATATTGTTACGCCGTAAATTAACTTGAATTGTTTTTGAAAAGAAAGTTCTCAGAATCACTCTGAGAACCAAGCTTCATTCAATTGAGAGTGGTACAAACGTCGACACTTTAGATATTAGAATTATTATTGAACTGTGGAAGTACGCAAGCGACTTTCTTTTACATCATGCGTTCTATGATAGGCGTACAGATAAGCAGTGGGTGTAACAACCCTCCTTTTAGAGTTGTTTTAGTCCCTTAAAACTTGACTCTACGTTGTTCTAACCTAGGCGCAGAGGGTTTATTTGATTCGGAGTTTGCATGGTACGTGACAACGTTGTGTGGAATTTCTACGTTGTTTTTTACACAAGTTAGGCACAGCTCACTTGGTATACATTTTCTTGAACAGTCGAAGATTCCTGTTTTGTTTAGTATATGCAATATACCTATTGCCAGGGTGGCATATCCTGCATATCGTAAATATTCGATACTGGTTTCTTTCCACTTCTAATACGTCGGTCTTTAGCTATATTTGATCATGTGTTTTCAGTGTCATCTAAACTAAGTCGTGCTTGTCGCAATTTGTTATTATTTATTTGCTTTGGTAAAAGAAGTAATTTCGTTTTGAGTTTTTCTCATCATTAGGATTGAAACTCAAGTCCTATGTGATGTTTATCCATTCTATTGTTCTTATGTTGTTTTCGCATGAACTATCTAGCTTGATTTTACTCGTAGAAATTACAATATATCCATTTGTTATTGGGATTTGTTATCTTTATTGTTATCCATTCCTATGTGAGTATTCAAAATCTTGATTTTCTGTTTAAACATTGCAGGAGTAAGGATTTGGGAATGGGGGATACCATGCTTTCCATCTGCAATAGCGTTTATTTCCGTATCCATATCTTCAGTGGTTTCATCGATCATTATAGCGGCAGTAAAGATTATCATCATTTTGATTATCTTTGTATGGTTAGACATAATATTTGCAAGTTGACGATTATCGTTGTAGATTTTGTTAAATTCTTCATTTATATCTTCTAAGTCGGAATTAGAGAGAGTGCCAAATAAAGTTTTAGAGGTATCACCAATAAAGTTAACTAAGCCTCTTTTGACTCTTTGTTTACCAAATAATTTCTTTAGTATATTTTCCTTTTGCATTAGTCTGTAGAATCTGTTTCCTAATAATTTGATTTCTTGTTGGGGCGTACATTTATTGCTACAGGCTATTTTAATTAAACTAATGGTTTTACTAATTGTGGAGATTCTATCTTTAGTTGAAGACATGTTGATACCAATGATTAACTTCCAAGTTTTATGGTAGATGTGAACTTAAGATATTTCTTCTATGTAGATGTTTCCGTTTATTAGCGTCAGTGTGTAGTTTGCGTTAATTCCTGCTACTAGGACAAGCAATTTCATTAGAAGATTCGCCGTCATCTGTAATATAAGGGTCGAGCTTTGTTCGCTTTGTGTTATTTAGAATTTTAACTTTCTGTCCTATTTTTAAATAGGGTGTCTCCTTACAATATTTCCATCCATTCTCTTTTTTCTTTTTTCAAGTTCTATTTTTATTCTTTCTTCAGCTCTTTTAATGTTAATGTCATGTCTCGTTTTCCATTCATTTATCAAGTCTTTCATAGTTATATAAGAGCTTCTAGGGAGGATTGATGGGAGATAAAGTTCTCCACCAAACGTGAGTTCATATGTCGAGTAGTTCGTCGTTTCATTTTTCATTGTATTTATGACAAAGTTAATGTATTTGAGATTTTCATCCCATTCTTTGTTATTTTTGCACATGATTTTTTGATCAAGTTTTTCAATGTGGAATGCATTCTTTCAATGTTACCGTTCGATTGGGGATGGAATGCGGTAGTTTTAACGTGTTTTATCTTAAGAGCTTCTGAAGTTGATTCTTTCATAGGCATGAGAATTGTGTAACGTGTTAATCTATCTTGGAGACTCAAGACATACTTGTTTTCATTTTTCGTCATGGGAAGTGGACCGTAAATGTCGAGAGCTATTTTGTCATTACGTTGCATTGGTATTTCGGGGAGTATACTTTCAGCTTGATTTTTTATTCGTGTTGTTTTCTCTAGTTGGCATACGGGGCATTTCCTAGTAAAATTCGTTACGTTTATATCCAGATGAGTCCAGTGTCCTAGCTTTCTTGCTGTGTCGAGTGTTTTGTGTTCTCCTAGATGTTCTTCGTGAGCTTCTTTCAAGATAACTCTTTTCTTGTTTGTTGTTAACTCTCGTTTATTAGTCAAACATATGTGGAAATCTTTCTGTGGATTGCACGTAGCATAGTATTTGATCATTGTTGTTAAACTTTTTTTTCTATTTTCTCTTCTGTATAGATAAACCATTTCTTTTCACCGTATTTTCCTAATTCGTGTTTATTTATACTTTTCCATAGTTTACCGATGGCATTGGGTTTAAGTTTTACGTTTTCTGGTTCTGTCATTTGTTCTTTTTATTTAATATAATCAATGTAGTGCAGATCGTAGGCAGGGTAGGATTCCGAATTCGATTCTCCTGAATGTGACGAGGAGTTTTGTTCTTGTGATATTCCTGCATTTTCCATAACTTTTTTTAGAGTAATCGGAAACATGCGTAAAAGGCAATCTGCGATTTTATTCTCTTTACCTTCTACATAATCGATCTCATAGCGATATTCTTCCATACGTTATCTCCAGCGGAGGAGCCGTGAACTTGCATCCTTCACATTGTGTAACCACACTAAAGCCTTGTGATCAGTTTGTAATTTTAAAACTTTACCGAGTAGGTATTGACGAAGTCTTTTCATGGCCCATACTATGGCTAATGATTATTTTTCAGAAGTGCTATAATTTTCTTCGGCTTTGTTTAGTGTTCGTGAAATAGCAAACAAGGGTGCCCGTTTTGAGGTGATACTGCGCCCAGACTAAGGGTTGAAGCGTCGGTGGTAATGGTAAATGTTTCCTTAAAATTAGGGAATCTCAAAACTGGTGCAGTTGTTAGTGCATTTCTCAAATCATTAAAGGCTTTTTCACAATCTTTCGTCCAGTCGAAGATTGTATCCTTCTGGGTTAGTCTTGTTAAAGGTCTTGATATTGTCAAAAAGTTTTTAATGAACTTACGATAGTAACCTGATAGATCCAGAAAGCTTTGGACGTCTTTTACAGTTTTCAGAGTTTTAAAGTCTCTAATGGCTTCTATTTTTGCCGGGTTTCGGTTTACACCGTTAATAGTAAATAAGTGACTTAGATATTCTAGTTCTGGTTTAAGGTACTCTCATTTTCTTGGTTCGAGTCGGCGACCCAATTTTTTTACACGTTGGAGTACAAGTTGTAAGTTTTGAATATGCTCCTGCAGGGTATTCCCAAAAATGACTATACCATCTATATATACAACAGTATATTGTGCAACGAGTGGCGAAAATGGTCAATTATGAATGAGCATTCGTTTGACGCGCGAGCAAAGCGAGCGCGGCATGAATGCGAGTTTATAATTGACCATTCTACACGAGTAACATATACTATTTTGTCCGATAATCCTATGCGGTAATTAGACATTATACAGTCCGGAAAAAATAAACGAAATTGGCGGTTTCTCAATTGTTTGACGCAATGACGTAACATTGAATAATTGAGGGGATAGCAAAGTGGGGTTGACGAAACGGGGGGACGCAAAAGAGAGGGGTCTGGGGTGGAGCCCCCCAGCGGGGTCTAGGGGCAGAGTTCCGGTCGGGGGGGGGGGGGGGGAAGAACCCCCAATAAGGGTTGTTAAGACACCTTTCATGGAAAAAACACAGGAGGGAAGGG